>JAOPUL010000002.1:61675756-61687438 GCA_027564515.1 Octopus rubescens | reverse complement strand
CATACATACATACATACATACATACATGCATGCATGCATACATACATACATACATACATACATACATACATACATACCTATGTATGTATGTATGTATGTATGTATGTATGTATGTATGTATGTATGTATGTATGTATGTATAGCGTAAAATTGTGCATAGTTATAAGTGAAATAATTCTGTTAATAGAGGAGTATGGGAAACATAAGCGGATCGCAAGTTACCCGAGTTGCTAGAATGTCAGGTGCCGAAGAAATGTCGTAGAAATGTCGAAGAAATGTCGTAGAAATGTCGAAGAAATGTCGCATTGCAACAACAGCTCTAACATATCCTATTCAGAAGATTAGACAGAAAGAGCCTACATCTGAGCAAATTTGAAGACATGCTCTTATAAGAAACAGTAAAGTAATATTGTTTTCACCGTACTTCTTTCATGGTGCGTTTACTATAAGTCTTGGTCAACAGGTCGATTTTTGGTTGCTACAGAGATAACCCCAATGTAATGAAGAAGATTGATTGCGAGTTATTCTTTTATAAACCTTCAGAGTGAGGATAATATGATCTCGAGTTAGCAAACACAGTGAGATTCCCATTCAGATACCTTTATAGAGAATATTGAAGCAAAATTAGGCGAATATTGAACCACCTCCCGTACTCACTGAGAGTAAGGAAAATTATTATTTCTAGTCGAGTCTTATATTATCTTTGATCGAGCATGTCTACCACTAGAGATGCTTCAGTCAGGACCAAACATTTTGTTTTCTTTAACAGGAATAGTTTATCCATTATCCTTTGAGTTCGAGACAATTTATTTTCGTTTACGTTCTTTGTATTGTAGTGAAAGTAGTGAAAGAGATAGTGAAGATTGTAGGTGTTTTATTTGTGGGAGTTAATTATAAATGTGATGGATTAATTTGTAAAACTAAATCGAAAATCATGTTGTTTGAAGTAATGTAGGTAGGCGGGATGAAAAAATGTGATGTATAAATGTTACTAAAGCAATTTTTGTATATAAATGCAAACATTGTTTTGTAAAAGTGTTTTACGTGGTTTTAGTGATGGACAGTTACTTCTATATGTTAGAGACAATATTATTCGACTGAAATATGAGGAGAACCATTCGTTTAGTATATGTTTCATTATTGTGAGGTGTTTCGAGAGAAAATTCGGTCACCCAATTAGCTGTGTTAACAGGATTTCTTGTGAAGTGCATTTGATGTTGAATGTAAGAAAATGAGACCTGTGGTCCAGCCATTTACGCTTGGTGTCGGGAGTTTTAGTGCTGTAGGATGATGCAATAGTAGTGTAGACGGCGATTGGGGATAAAGGTTAGGTTTTCTGTTTAATAAAGAGTGTTTGATGTGTCAGTACAGTAAAGAATATATTTATTTGAGGCTACTAATTCATACAAAGTGTTCAAAATGAAGATAGATTATTTCATGTTAGGTTTTGATTCCGAAACAAAAATACTTTAAAAGAGCCAAGAAAAGTAAGGCAGTGGCACCATCAAAACTGATTACTTCAATACAGGGCACAAAACAAACTTCTACAAATGAGGATTGTAGGGTTTTGGGAAATGGCACACAGTAAGCGAATTTAATGATGTTGCGAAGAAACCATCTGATCAAGATCTAATGGAAGTCTTTTTTGCTGCTGGAATCCAATCAGAGTGAAGTTGAAGTGATGGTAAGAAACTCAGGGGAGAGCTGAACAGCTGACGTTCTTCAGAGAATAAAACTACCAGGAAAGTGTTTCAGCTCTTAACTTCTTACAATCTAAGGGGTCCAGGTTGCATTCAGGTCATGACTCATTGGTGCCCTTCTGCACCTCTGGATATATAATAAATGAGTTGGCGAAAGGCGATAAGATTTGTGACAGGGAATATGATTTATATGTTAACGTACTCGATACTCTCGTTATACATTTTATGCTTGGAAAATACAATAATCCTATTTTCATTTAGTTGTTAGCGTTTTAGTCCCAAGTCAATCTTGATAAACTGACATCCCCAGTCATAACCGTCATGAACTTTTAGTATTATCTAGAACTAGAATATCAAGTTCATCCTTACTTAAATTCGGTTGGGAGGGGGGCTTGAGGGAGTTTAAGCTATCATTTCTAGCGTCTTAAGCGTATTCTAATTGTTTAACGTTGTCTCAGCACTTATGTCGACAACACTTGTATTTATGAAATTAAGAGTTGTTTTTATTTTTTATAATCATAAAATATTATTAAATTTAACAGCTACTTTTTTCATTTTAATTTTCGAGAACAATTTTAAGCATGTATTTTCTGAACTATATAATCTTATTTTGCTCTTGACATTCAGAAAATTTTATTTCTCTGGTCGAAAACAATATCAACCTCGACAGTATCATGTAACAAATCCATTTCTCTATATAATTTATTTCCAATGTACTTCGTTGATTTATACATCATAAACAATAATGATCTCCAAATACTGAACGCAAGAGTGTTTATCTTTTTTTATTTAATATATTTAATGAAAAGGATGACTTAATTATACAACAGATAACTAATAGAGATATTTCTGAATAGTATTTTAAGCTGAAATTGTGTTCTATCTTGTATGTTCTTTTACTACAAAATGTTAATTATCTCCTAACGCTAATATTTGCTGTGATTCAATTACATAGCAGAAGTATTTTTAAACTAATAATATAGTCTTGTTAGACAGGAGCTTATGTAAATATAACTATATATGTAACCGAAAGACTGCCACCCATTTCTCTCTCCACCAATTACACTCTTCTTAATTAACTTATCTCAAACAGACACTTATACCAACTACCTCTCTTAAGGAATAAAATCCAAAGTATTTGAGAGGGAAAGAGTTCTGTCAGACACGTGTAATGTCTGCATCGCATGTTACAACGCAGCTTAATGTTAGTTTCCCTGTTTATAAGCTGATGTCAATGTATAACAGCTGGTCATGCTGTTGAACAAAAGACCGTTAACATAATCGATTGTTCTGCTGGAACTACAAGATAAATCTTCCTAATCCCTCAATCTAACGCCTTAAATTAAGCATCTAGAACGTATTTCATACGTCTCTTGGATTAGAGCTGATCTGGGCTAAGCAACAACCAACAATAATTCGAGCAAACGAACAAAGTCCGCTGTGCGATTACTCGACGAGCTTGATATAACAACCAAATTTTCATCAAATGACACTGCACCAGCTTTAGGAAGAACACACAAGACTGTGTAGTACTATATACAAAAACAGATAATATATGTAATGTTGAAACTTAGAGAAATACTTCAGAAACGATAGCATTACAATTTGTGGTCTATCAGTATGAACAATGACTTGAGACCTACCTGGCTTTCTAAATTTATTTGCAAAATACATTGGTAAGCCTTTTAATTGAAATGGTCCAGAGTATTGATTCGACATTCCACATGAAGCATTTTGCCCGGCGTACTAAACATTATGCCAGCTCGCCGCCTTTCATTCCTAAGGGATAATAATCCACTTAGGATAATCCAAATAGGTAACAAAAGTATTTCTGCACTTACGTTGTGTGTATTACATTCAGAAGCGAAAGCTATTTTCCAAATGATTATTGAGCTAGAAGCATAATCTAGTTGAGCCCTACTGATATATTGTGCCGACCAACGTTTTAAGCGCAGATCGGTTACGTTATTTGCCAAGTCAAGTACGGTTTGCCATGCGCCGTGTCATTCATTTCTAAACAAGTTTTTAAAAGAACATTCTTTTTAGATATTGCTATTCAATGTGTATTTAGTTATTTAACTCTAGTCAGCACTGATGGAGCAGAGCTGATTCAAAACGTTTCAGCTATGACCACAGCTACTTTTTGCATATCTAGGAGAATATTATCCAACGCATGCATCTTGTATTAATGAATGGAGTGTGATTTGAGAGAAATTGGCAGCGATTTCTAGCAGATTGAGTGACCGTATAGGTGTTCATTTAATAAATCGTACACATTTCAGTTATATTGTTTACTATAAAAGCATGGTGCCTTTTTGTTATTACACAATAGGAAATATATATATATATATGATATTAATTTTGAAGTCAATCTTAACTTGACAACATGAAATACTGCTATTTTAACCCCAGGAAAGCGCCCTTTCCAACTGGTTTTTTGATGCGTCCCACGCATCCGTGTGTTGCAAAGGGGACTAAACTGCTGTCACAACTCAGTTCAGAGACCACTATATTATGTAATTTCGATCTTATTAGATCATCATCAGTAATGAATACTCGTCACTGGCTATGAAAGTAGTTCAGACTCTTTGCAAATATATGTTATTTCAGTGTAAAATCTACCACTGATTTTGCGATCAGCAAAAGCTATATCAAAAATTATCTATTATATATAGAAGCAGTATGAATACAGAATATTAATTTTGAAGTCGGCAAATACCGTGTTATCTTATATAATATATATGAATATAAGCTTTCCACACCCTTTCAGTTGCATGGTACCTACGTTCCATGGGGTCCCTGTACTTGTAATCATTACCTGTTGGGTATTTCTGTATTTTTATGCAAAACCGCAAATATTCTATGGATTGTACAATAAAATCAATAGGAGAGTGGAGATTAAATTAACATCAAACCCTCTTATTAAATTACTTTAGAACATGGTGACCGTTCTACATACAACATATGTTTTGATAACAGTGAACACAAATTGTATCGAATTCAATTATGCCTCACGTTGCTGCAATCTCATCAGCGATTTAATGCACAGGATGATTATACAATGAACTAATCAATATAACACGTTGATATTAGTAATGTATTTAAAATAGACAGATTCAAAGCAAGCGTTCCACGTGGGAGTGCCGTTGAAGGGTGTAGCCTGTTTTTTTAAAAACCAATGGAATAATGTTCATATACTTGCCTCTATTAGTATAACAACTGGAGCGTTGTTATAGAAATTATTTATTGTATTACAATCCAAAAGTGGTAGTTAGGTTTGGGCTCTGCAGTATGGGGTACAATATTTATTTATATATTTATACAGAGATAATTAACTCAATTTGGGTTTACAAGTTCAATTAGAATTACTGCTATTCCAATTAATACCAATGGTATAATTAGTCATTATTAAAATTAAAATAAAAACACAATTAGTATACTTAACAAGTAACGTTAGATTGATATGCTTAAACGTGTATTTACACCAGTGCAAACATCGTAATGCATTTTCTATTCTAGAGTTTATAAGAATAATTCTAGATGTGAATATTTGGTAGATTTCTTCTACACAATGTTCACACTTATTACGTCTTAACTTATAGGTTTTCTCCTTGCTAATTATTTCCCAGGCGATATAGTACACTTTTCTACTATATTTTAAGGTCCAAATTAACTTACTAAGGTTGGTTGAATTCATTTTATCCTATATCTAAAAGAACTTAAATGATTTGCAAGTCTTTACTTAATATAACACGAGGTAACGCTACATCTATATACGATATGTTCATACCTGCAATTAGAATTAAGTGGATATACCTTATTCACAGCGCAATCACACATTTAATGTATTCTACTATCGTTAATAGTCTCTGCTTCAGCTACCCTAGGGTTAGTTATCCACAAAATTCTGATTATCTATTAGGCCATTATTCCTTTCCTCGTTAATAACATTCCGGGTGCAGTACCTCTTATGATTCACATCTTCCACTTCAAAACTAGTATGGGGATTACGTCAGTTGGGGTTATCCCGGTCGTGTTGATAGTATGGCTGTTTAGAGGTCCAACATTATTATACCTGTTAGAATTGTTGACATTGCTAGAATGGACAACGTTTAATTTATAAGCATTATGCGCTGCAAGACTTTTGCTATTAGAAAAGGCGAATCTATCCTTATGTTTGTTAAACATTTTAAAGTATTTACTGCATGTTGGAAAATGTTTAAATCATGCTGAGTAAAACAATTTTGGGAAATTGACAATTATTTGCTTTCCATATGGCTAGTTTTATTTACGTTATTGATGCAATTATCTGTATAGGTAGTCATGTTTCATGACAACTTACTTATCTTAATTACCCGATTTTTATTTCGGTATCAGGTTTGTATACTATTACAATTTTCACTAAACCTATGAATTAGTTGAACAGCATTATTGTTTGAGGTTTTGCATTGTTTAACTTTCCTCTCTGAATTAAAACCATTGTTAGTTTTATTCTTATTAAAGTTACTACGTGCTTTATATGGAAGTGAATCATTTAAATTAGGACCCAGCATTATGGTTGTGGGCGCTCTATTTCTGCCTTATAATTATCCGGGTCTCCTATCTTTAACCCTTTTTTGGATTTGTTGGGTTTTGGGATTTGTTGGGGTTTTGTTGTCTTCATAATGTAAGAAATTGCATTTTGATTATTATCAGTAGTAGTATGATTAAACCTACTAGGTTTATTGTTACCATCATTAAATAATTCTAATGTATCTGTATATGCCGCTTTCCCTAATGCTAAATTGTAAAAACGCTCATTAAGTCTAATCACTTCCCCGCTCGCTGAGGGGTTACGAATGCGGATCGAGATATTTCCTACTATGGATTGGGTAATACATTTTGGGTGATTGCTATTTTATGAACATACCTTAGGTTCGTATTTGGTTTGTGGTAAGGTTCATAAATGCCTGTGCTCATATCTAAATTCAAGTCAAGAAAGTTAACCGAATTGTGTTCCTCCTCTCTCGATATTAAAAGACCTATGTTTTTAAAAACGTTTGAACATTTCTTCCTAAATTTATCTAACTCCCGGTTTGAGGGATTAATCATGGTGAAGCATGAGTTGTCCCTATATAAACCCCACCCCTGTTTTGGGAAGTTCTTTATTTAGGAAGAATAGAATATATATTCCTATTATGTCAGTCACTTGCGCAGAGTCTCTAGACCCATAGTTATATCAAATATATTTCAGGTCTATCCTTTCTTACATAATATTATACCCAAATTCGATGATTGATTTTCTAGCCGCTAAAATAATGTCAACTTCGGCGTTAGTTAGTCACGAGTATTTCATAACAAACATAAGGTATGTTCATAAAGACAGTAATCACCCAAAAGTATTACCATCCTTATTAGATATGTTTACGTTCTCAGAACATAGCGTTTTGACAAAAGGCATCGAGAGAATAAGTATCAGGCTTTAAAAAATAATTACTGGGGTCGATTTGTTTGACTTAACATTTGAAAGCGGTGCCCCAGAATGGTCGCATTAAAACGACTGAACACAAGTGAAATATATATTTTAGCTATGCTACAGCGGTTAAAATAATGTATAATTATCTCCAATGATTGACATACAATTATAATCGTAATAAAACATGTGAGGTCGTATATATCATGGAAATTGATTATAAAAAATTCAAAGCAAATCTAATGGAGACCTTAATTCCACAAAGATGATAATGTAACATTTATAATTACCACTAAAATTCATAGTTACTGATAAGGCATGATTTACACACTATGATATTAATTTTGCAATACACCCATGATAAAAATTCGTCCACTAACTACTTTAAATTATTTGATCGACATGAAAGAAGGAATAAACAGTTCCTTTCCACATAAATTTAAATAAACCTATTCATAAGATCTAAAAACTAAGACCAATATATTTTGAACAAAGGAGTTTGTCGTGAATACTTTGTACAAAATACAATGTTTTTGGATAATTTGAAATTTATGGCATACATTTCATAGTATATATTAATATTTATGATTGGTATAAAACGTAAACAAAATGGTAATAATTCTGGTTTCATCACGCCGTATATACAATCGACTGAGACAAATTATATTAGTTTCAACTGTCACTATAACTTCAGCAATGTCAGAATAATATTAATCTGCTAAAACCGGGATATGTTGCGAATGATTCATTGAAGCTAAAACACAGAAGAGAAATCTAACAAGACTTACAAAATGCTAAGATCACTGTAGACGTTTCCTGCCAATGTTTATATAGAATAATAACTTTTCTAGCTAGTCATTGCCAGGCTAGAAAGTATATGTTCATATAAATATATATATATATATTTATATTTCAAGGCGGGCCACATGATGTTCTTAGAAGTGCGATCGGCCGTCCACCGACATCGGATGCATTAAAATAGAGAATTATCTTGGGCCACGTGACTGGACAGGAAGCTGGAGGCACCTTATTGAGAGAGTATCCTCTACGGCGCTAAATCGCAGACTTGCGGCAGATACACCTGAGGGGTGCATTAATTATATCTGGTCGATAATGTTTAACACACTAGTGCTGCTTCTATTTCATATCCGAATTTGTATGCTCTCTCCGGACATACGTACATATAGCTCACACACTCTATGCTTCTATCTTGTGGAATTGCGATATAATTCACTTCCGTCATAGTTCGGATTCGTGATGAGGTTAAACCACACAAATTATGAAACATCGTTGACAATCACTCTTGGATGTCATTCGGGCTAAGACATGTCGCTTGTCCATGACTTTCAGTTGTTTTAACAATCGGCGCCTTAAGAGAGTAGTCTCCATTAGGTCAAATCACAGTGTACCGGCAAATGCACAATGCCTGTGTGTTATGTATAAGTGATCGATAATATTTATTAAGCTAGCGCTGCTTTTATTTAATATTTTGAAGATAAATAAATTAAATATATATATATATATATATGTATATATATTAATAATTTATAGAAAGAAACAATCAGAACGAACGAATAACACACACACTACGCGTTGCCACACCCTCTTCAGTTAACGTCCCAAAAATCATAACAATTTCACACCATTAACGTTAATATTGTTCAATTCTGGTGGTGCCAGTTGGGTAAGATGACGACCACTGGGCTGTAGCAACGAACAAGGGACAGGCAAAGACCAGACAAACAGAAATGAAAATACAAAAGATAGGCGATAGAGCACGAAACAAGTAGACAGACAAACATTTAAAATGAATATACAATGCCCTACGGCTTTAAGAACGATATATATATATATATATATATATCAATTATATTATATTATTATTATTATGGCCGGGCTGCAACTCGGGCTGCAGAAAACAAATTCACTCGCATCACCTCTCGGTTCAGCATCACTGCTTCAAGGTCCTGGATACATTCCATGCCATTGTCTGCGATCAAGTTTTCAATGTAAGTGTGAAGACGTTTTCCTCTTCTTACATCACCATGAAATCATTTCCACAAGACTAAATTGGAAGCCTAGAATAGCAGCTGCGCACGCAGTGTGACCAGATAGTCACCCCACTCTTTGCCTGAATTTTCGTTATCTTTCGGTAGTTCTCCATAAAGGCATTCATTTGTCATATGTTGCTGCCATTTCATATTTAAAGCTATTCGTAGCATCCTTGTATAGCATCAATCTAGCCCGTTTGATAATTTCTTTGACAGTGTTCTTGTCATATACTGGCTGAGGTGCTACAATGAGATACGCTGGCACGAATATATGTGTGTGTACGAGTATATAGCTTTGAGACGGATTCACACGCATTCACTCCAATTTTAATATATGGTATATCTTTTTGAAGTGGTGGAATGTGTTTAATCATTGAATGGTAATATACTGTTACATTGCATGTATGAAATACATTTGTTATTTCTCTGCCAGCTCTGAACAAATTACAGAATTACAGAATGAATTCTTACTTGATGTTCAGATCAAGGCGAATTACATATATATTATCAATATACATGTACTAAACTATTTTACTGTAAATTACAGAAGCTAACTTTATCAATAAATCCGTGCCAAACAGAAAATATATCATTGACAAATACGTATACATGTTTGTATTATATATTCGAATGTACAATAAATCTATATGTATCACACTATCTATCCTTTCCTTAGGCAAACCCGGTTTTGTCTTACCGTACGCGCACACACTGAAACACACGTAGGCTTACTCAAACGTATGTATCCTATAATGATTAATAGATTGAACATTAGAAATACAATATGTAAGAACTGCTGCAAACATTACTATAAAAAAGAATATAAATTAAAAACAAAAAATAGATGAATAAAATAAAATTGACGAAGAAATAAACAATGCTTCTACTTACAGCAATATCTATCAGTTTAAAAATTGATATAAATGAATCATAGATCCACACGCGCTAAATACGAAAATCTCGTATATGTATTCACAATATCGATATACGATTATTACATAAATCATATAACATATACGCATGCCTAGACACACACACATATATATGTATATATATATATAATGTGATTAACGAAGTAATGTTTAACGCATGCCTACATAAAATACAGACGCATACATATAAAAATACATGCATACATACATACAGATATATATACATACCTATATAGATACATATACATATATATGTATATATATATATATATATATATACACGCACACACACACACACACACATATATATATGTGTGTATATATATAATAGCTATATATTGCACGTTAATTTGACACCAGCAGCTTGTTTTGTTGATCCGATCAACTGGTACCCACATACATACCCATATAGATGCCCATATATATACGCACATACGTATCAATAGATCATTTAGTTTTGACTGCGATTTGAAGAAAGTCTCAATATGACAAATATATTTTAAGATCGGTATTTACAAATAACTTATGTAGTGCTTAAAAGAGAACATTCTGAGATATAAAAGTGAACACTTACGCATGAAATGAAGAATTTCAATGTTTACAATTATATTTATTACAACTGGTTGAATATTTTTGGGGACGAAACTTGAAGACTCAGTGAATTGTATTTGTATATTTCAGATTACAGGACTATTAGCTTGGATGTTACTACAGTAAATGGCACTTTGTGACACCTTTCAAATTAATATTTTTACACATAAGTAACCCCTTTACACCACCATCACCCCCGGATATATGTATCCACTGTATGTCCATCACATTGTAAGATTATTGGACTATTCCGCGTAGAATCAATTGAAGACGAACCCGGGTAAGTTTATTTCTAGTATTGTATTAAATGGATAAAATAATTCTGTAAACAAATAGAGGTGGTTTTGGGAGGTATATTCAATTTCGTATTATGTTGAATACCAGTTGCCCTCATGAAACGTACATGTTGTTGCTGGATAAATAAGAAGCACTTTGTGTCTTTCTGATTTTAGTTATTGTAAATATCGTTACATCAATATAAATATATAATATTCTATTCGAAAATAACAACGCGATAGAAATACTATTGGGGTTTCTTTGGCACTGTCTACTTAAATTACTGATATAATTCTAAAAGGTAATGTTTTGGTTAAAATTAGAGTGCTTTGGTTTCACAAATGTGTTTTTTTATATATTTCATTTTATATTATGGCTGATCTCCTTTATTTACATTATTATTCAATGGCGATACGATTGAGAAATGTTGTAGAATCAGAAGGTCATTTTAGACAGTAATAATTGCCAGTTATTAATCGAATTTATACGTGCTATTTGAATGGAAATGTTAATTCCAATAAAATAATATTTATTATTAAAATATAATACTTATTGATATATTCTGTTCATATTATTGTATAAAGTCTATCTTTACACACACAAAAGCAAACACACTGACAATTACGCACACCCCATATATATAGGGTATGTATAGGTGGATGTTACGATATTATGTTTTT
>JAOPUL010000002.1:61488565-61500243 GCA_027564515.1 Octopus rubescens | reverse complement strand
ACAGTATGATATACCTTCCGGTGTTTGTCTTTCAAGCTGTCATACGTTTTGCAAATTGAAAACTGACATAATTTAATGTGAATTTAGTATAAAACTGATTTCATATAAAATAAAATAGGAAATTCAGTTCTATCAGGCGTGTATATTTTTAGCTTTTTATACAATATTATTATATTTGGAGTCTATTAAATCTAAAATAGTTTAAATAAATTTTAGCTAAAAATTTCTCTCGCAAAAAGCATCGCATTCTCTGCAGAGCGACATCATATGTCGGAGTTCACTTGTTTCACTACTTCACATTCAGAATGATTCATAATAATGCGTATGATAGTTGCTGTGTGGTGGTGTGCATGCATATATATATGTATATGGATGTGTATGCACATGCATGTATTTGTGTGCTGAGGCACGATACTAGCCAACTAAGGTGAAGGTTAACGTGTATCTAGTGCAAACCGTGACATGGCACTGTCGTTGACGAGTTGCCACTTATAGGGGGTTAGCATGGTGGGGAGGTTTATTAGAAACCAGGCAATTCAAGAGCACATCTGGTGAAAACTGAGTAGAAACATAATACATATTCCCAGACCCCTAGTCTGGGACGCGATTTTCCACGACACGTTTTCCGGCTACAACCTCGCCGCATTTGCCGTAGAAACCGGAGTCGCCGCCCTTAACGTGGAGGTGAGAAACATCGATAGTTACAGGAGCCTGGCAGGCCGCTACCAGTTTGTACTCGTTGCCTTCGACACGACTGGTGTTCTAAGACCTCGTACTACCTTTTTCCTCCGCAAAATAGAGATAGCAGTGTCCCGTCCGAGAAATGAACTCCGCAAGGTGGAGTATATACTGCAGAGAGTGTTACTGGCCATTCTCCGGTTCAACGTCATTGCGGTTATTACCGAGAGGCGCGGCAGAGCATTCTTCTTATTATGGGATGTATTTAATCCGCCTCCGTCTTCCGATGCTTTGCCCAACCGTTGTTTCTCTATATTATTCATTTTCTTCGTCTTTTTAAAGTGTACATTGACGACGTTTTTCCACCTGAGATATAATATATTATAAATATAAATAGCTGATTTATATTTGACGTGTGTGAATGAAATTATCAGACAGTAAAACATACACACCCCCACACACACACTCACACACACACACACACACACATGTACACACACACACACGCACATACACACATACACACACATATGTATATATATATATTCTTGGATTAACTGGTGGGATATGAACGCTCGCGTTCTTCGACAAAATTGGGTGACTTGAACCATTAGTATATATTATGACGTCTGTCAAAAAAATATAAATTCATTTGAATGTGCCGCAAAGTAAGGTCACTATGTACACAGTGCATTTGCATTGTGATATTTTTCAGAAAGATTAATTAGAAGAGATAACACGCTGAGATTAAAACCCAGATGTGGACGTTAGTCGATTTTGAAACGATGATGACATCTCAGTTGCCATACCCCAACCCGAGTCACTGGACATCAGGCTTTAACATCAAACACATTGATAATGAGGAATATTCATGTCCAATATTACATACAAAGCTTCAAAACACATATATATTTCACGCTGCGTGAACTGTGGAACTCAAACTCTTGCAAATTTACCAGATTTGCGAGAGCACAAAATAGGATTAGTTTAGTTGATAATACTTTAAATTCTATGTTCACATACTTGGCGGCGACCTCCAGGGTGAGGCAATTTACCCCTTTTATGCACTGGGTTGTTGTACAACAACAAATTTAAACAATGGATTTATAGTCACGTGACACCTAGAAACCAATTGCATTTAATGTAAAGAGTGTAGAAAAAAACATTTCAAGAATATTTTTTTAGATTTTTCATATTTTCATATCAAGCATCTCTAAAAAGCTAAAACGATTTCTTTCATAACTAAAGAAAATAATTTGTGCACGAAAGGGTTAAGATGTAGATATTAAGAATTTATTTCGATGGTTAAATATATGGATATGTATGCCAACGTGCACGTGCTCTAACGTAAAGATTTTGTGAAAATTTGGGGGACGGGAGAAAAAATGCAGAAGAAACAATGAAAGAGGACTTCTACATTCAACCGTTGATGCACAGGTATATCCCCTTATCTTCTTATGTAAGTATACGTGTATATGTCCATGCATGTGTGTACAAGCCCGCGTGTGTTACACAGTCTAGTTCGGCATATGAGCTTGAGTGTACCGATGCCTATATCAAAGAGTGTTTTGTAGAACTCATTTTTTCTCAATATTATCTCAGAAGAAGCATATTGTGAGGTAATGGCTAGAGAAATATAAATTCTTCATACAATTACCTATATTACCCATATAAAATATTTATTTACAAAAGCACATGAGTCTCCGAACACATAAACGCCTTTAAATGTTCCACTATAAGAACACGTCCACAGACACACATATACTAGCTTACGCTCTGACGCTCAAATACACAGACAATGAGATATAAATATATGTACTCTTAAAAACTCTGAAAATTCTGTACATAATGTGCTGTGACTATATTTAACGATTTCGTTTGTTCTAGCCTCTGTGATCTGGTGAATTGTTGCAGCATGACAATATATGGACCAACATAGTAAATAAGCCATCTGCATTGTTTGTTTGAGAGTAGCATTTAAAAATATCTTAAGAAAATTATTATAAGAACGTTGTAGTTTGTTTGAAGCAACGTAGTGCATTGTAGTAAAACAGGGAAATAAATAAGGTCTTTAATAATGCAGACAGTTTTATATTTCAGGCGCAAAATGCCTATCTTCAGAAGGAAGCAATCCTAGAAATGTGTAGTTACATCAATTTCGCTTATTTTTAACAGCATGGCGTTTGGGTTAGCAGGAGCAGCATCCCTCCTAATGTTGGTCGTTGTGACGTATTTTCACGTGCTGGTTGTGCTAGAAGATGGTGTTGCTGGCGTATGTTATGGTGTTGGTTGTGGTCACCGTGATGTATTCATAAGAGCCACTGGCCCGTCTGCGATCAACTGCTGATTTTCAGGTTGATGAGGTTGATAAATATAGCTTCCTGGCTACGAAGGGTTCCTGTGTTCTCTTCGAGGCTAGTATGGAGGCGTCTATTTCTTTAGTGGTAACTTCCGTATTTGGTTAAGTGAGGTACTCTTTCATTCGACAAATGTACAGCGCGCTCATGTAACAATTTAGAATTCCAACACCTTAACAACAGCAGTGTCTAAGCTAATGTCACTGGGGTCACTGGTGTACCTGAGCAACAACAATTGGCCCAACATCTGGAACCGGTATAGACTCACAGTGAGGATCAAAAAGAACGCAACAATAGGATGCCTACATGTTACTATATTTTCAAGACCCATAAATAGGGAGCTGGGCTCCTCATCAGACCCATAGTCTTAGGCATAGAAAGATCGTTCTAGAAAATCCCGTGGCTCCTGTCCAGATTCCTGAGAATGCTGAGCCCATCGAGATCATTAAACCACTGTTCTGTCTCGAACCCGTCACCTTCAGTCGCAACATATATACATTCAGCTTATATGATGTCTCGCTATATCCATTTTCTACTGCCCTCCCGGCGTTCGATCTGATCGCTGAATGTGTCGCCACCTCGAACTTACACTGTTTCGGACTTATCTCCTACAACTCCCACCAGCTACACTCCGTCATAGTTGCCAACATACACTTCGAATTCCTTGGCAACACGTATAAAGAGTATTTAGGCCAGCTTACGGGATCCAGCATCTCCAGCCTGCTCACTATTACTTACTTAGACCGGCCGGAGTGTAGGACACTCAGTTCCTGCCACACATGCCCCTTCTTCACCAGGTTTGTGGATGACCTCCTCATGTTCACCCCATCCCATGAAGACGCCTCCACAAATCTTGAGTGGTTCAATAAAAATGGACCAACACATTAGCTTCGCCATTGGACACCTATAGTTCCCTCTCCTTTCTTGACTTTTAGCGAAACAACACAGACAAAAGAGAATTTGACAACATCTAGCGAAAATCCGCCTGACGAGATCTCTTCGTCCATTACAAATCGGCGCTCCACACAAGGGCTAAGATACACTAGGTACATAACGAGATCGCTCGGATACACAAAAGATGCAGTGACAACACCGGCTGGGATTCACATGTTACTCAGTTCCTAAAAGTAGTTGGGACCAACGAATACCCGACGTCCGTTGTTACCTCTATACGCGAACACAAGCCAAAATATACGTGGCAAGTGGGATCTCTCTAAGACCTGGTTCTTGAACATTCCACACTTAAATGAGAGGACCACCTCTGCCATTTACAACATCATACGCTGGGCTGGCAAGGCCTTGACATCCTACTGGACCATTCAGGATCGTCCCTCCTTAATCAACGAGATGGTCACGCGCATAACAATAGCCTTGCACACTGGCGACCCGCCCCATTTGCAACACTAACATGTACCTCCTTACATACGTAGTATGCCACATACGATGCTCCAAATGCAACAACTATTCCACAATCCGCTCAGTCCAACCACTCCACGTCCGAATTAAGGACCACCTCTCTACCGACGCGTCTTCGTTCCGCAAGCACTTAACTAAATGCAACAATACTATCAAAGAGATATACGCCTGCGTATTAGCCACAGAGCGAAACACAGGTAATATTCGTATCTAGGAAGCTATATTGATTCAGCACTTCAAACCGGAACTCGGAGATATACTGGTAGCGTCTATTAATACTTCACGGCCGCTACTAACAACATCATAACATACGCCACCAACACCATCTTCCACCATAACCACGTGAAAATACGTGGAGAGTTGCTTGCAGTTAATAGTTTGATAGTTGCTTGCACTAAAATTTGGAGGGTTACTACTACTGCTGCTGCTGACTCAACGGCATTCTGTCTAAAACAAAATAGCGAAATTGATGTAACTAAACATTTCTCTGACTGCTTCTTTCTGAAGTTAGTCCTTTGCGCCTGGAATATATAGTTTATTTTTATTTGCTTTATTGTTAGACGCTTTCTTTATTTCCCTTTTCTTCTTCTTAAATTATTATAGTTATTTTGACCAAAATATTGTACCTGGAATAATGTTTTTAAATATATATATATTTTGACTCTCCAGCTGTATGGCAGTAGAGTTTATATATAATAAATTGTTTCAATCATTATTATCATGAACATATTTGTAAATGACTGCAGTTCAATAGTGGATGGCTAAGTCTATAAGAATTATCTTTGCCGAGAATAGATATTTTTATTCAACTTATCATCGTAACATTATTACAGATGCCAGATTATTACAGTTGATTTTTAAAGACATTTTGGTAGGAAAATCTTTTTCGTGAATGCATAAAACCTGACAATGTGGCAGAATTTTGTGATTACAGTAGAATGAGAACTTTAGATTTATTTCGGAACACATTCACTATGCACATCTTGTTTCTATAATAATTTGTTTCAATAATAATTTGGTGTTTATTTTGATGCGAATATCAACGACATGATATGATACTATTAAAACCTGTGTTTATCATGCGGAACAGTAGTTGATTTAACGGCAACAGTTGACATCGCAACATTATATAAATCCGTTAATTTAGATATAACCTTAGTTTATCCAAAGTAGTGTATGATATATGCCTTACTATCATTTAGAATGCAATATTATAAATTTCACACATTACCGAATAACACTAAACAAACGTTTGTTAGTTACACGCTAAGAGCTTATCCTATATATAATTTGAGAAGAATGCCAACAACACACACAACTAATCATTCGCTTATTCACAAAAGTATATGCGAGTAATCATTATCTCTTTCCTTATTATAAAAAAAAGACGAAGAAATAACTGTAATCCTCAAGATATATTACGATTCAGATACAATAAATCTGATATCTGAATCCCAACAATCGGAAACTAAGATCGTTCTACGAAATTAGATTATATTTGTGTTTTCTTCTGACTGGTAAACAAGTATTGCAGCCGTGCAAGTACGCATTCAGACAATGGGCATATACATCATGATATATTTAGCGAAAACATCATCGTTACGTACTTCATTCTAATCGAAACTACACTGCAACATCACAATATATAAACAAACTAAACTTTTCCAGTACGTATGCAACTCTCATCTATTTATTTGTGCAAGTTCTAATTACTGACATATTCCATGTATTTTTAAAGCTTGTATTTATGGAACTAAAACATTTCTTGCAGATCGCAGTGTCTGAATAAGATACACAATCATTTTAATAATCATTCTTGCCATGTATGTATATATTCAGACATAGAGACGGACCCTTACTAGTATACAGGGTGTTCGGTCTAAATTGGACGCTGTTGGATGTCTCCTTTTTTCAGGAACAGATTGAAGTATTGGTGAACAATAAACAGCGTTGCAGAGCATACAGAGTAAAGTTGTAGTTGAGAAAATGTTAGGTGACATGCAGGACTGGAAGTTATCTAAATATTGGAAATGAGTTACCCGTATAATGAGAATTCGCGCCGAGTATCAAAATGACAAAATGATGACTGCTGCTTAATGCTTTGTAAACACTGTAAAAGGGCTTAAGATGCGACATGGACATCATAAAAAAGTATTTCCACCAAACCGCGGCGGTATGTCGGTGTGTCTTCGGTGTTGTTGAGCTCATGAAGCCCCGCATATTTTGAGGCAGACTTTAGGCTCAATTCAGGCGGCTATGTATAACTGCTGGAAACTGTAGTCAGAATCCCACTGGAGAGCGTCACTGTCGGATGGCCATATTTGTGGGAGCATTTCTTCAACTTACCGGTCCTAATGTCTGACCTCTTAATTCTCTCAATTGGAATACTATGACTTATTATATGTGGGTCGCGTTTGAGAAAGACACCAAACGTTCTGCCTGCAACAAGGCCGAGCTGGTGGCCAAGATCAAGGAGGTATTTGCAGATCTTTCCAGATGCAAAGGGAGAAATGCATGCGCATGGTTCCGGATCCGTTTTGAGGGCGTGGTTGATGTTGAGCCGGCTATTTGGAGTAAGCATTTATCTCCTAGACATAATCCATTTGATATTCGTTGAATTTTAAAAATTACTTTTAGTTTTTGATGCGATGGATGTTTTCGTTTCCTTTAAAACAAACTGTAATATTTAGCCCGAACATCCTGTATGATCCATAAATAACGGCAAGCTAAAATAATTTTAATTTTAATAATTATAATGTTGGTTATTTCATTATATCTGGCATATTTCGTATTTATACTCCTAGATCTTTCTGTCTTCTGCACATTTAAGAAACAAGAGTACTACATTTCTCACATTTTAAAATGCATTTAAAACCACAGCGATTTATTCAGAATTTTCGAACCATTAAATTGCAAGCGCATTAAATTTCAGCGTCCGTTGCAGAAAGCAGAATCATTTAAGTATTCACCAAAACCATATTTTCGGGATGTGATGTCAATTCACGTTATTTTGTAAACGCTACTGTAATATTAAATTATCGTTGTAAAAGAAAATATTATGTGGCCCAGCAGATGGTAAATCATATATGAAAATGTGACACCATTTTAATGGGTGTATTCGGTAGCATATCAAATCTCATAGCAATTTCATTATTAACACAAAAAAATAACAATTCTCAGGAGAGAAACGTTGATAATGGGAACATAAACATAAGCAAGAACATTTTCAATTTGGAGTAGGTAGTTCTTACAGGCTAGAAAACCGCTCGTTAGTAGAATATCGAACGTTTTCTAAATAAGTAGAAAGAGAGTTTTTCTTTTTTTTCTCTACACTATTATACCAACAGTGCGAGTATTGACTATTTACTAACATTGCGATTGCTGGTTTTTCTTCCCAATAAATGTTCGTTAGAATACTAGTAACATGCACACTATGATTGTCTTGCTTTCCAATAACATTACCGACTATAAAATACTTTGGTTTGGGCTTTCTATTGAATGTGATATCATGTAACTTTAGGTCATGCAGAGCGTTGTAGTTTGCAAGATTTGCAACGTCGTGGCCACTCGTTTCCACGCAAACTTCAGTTCAAATAGATTTTCTAAATAACTGCCCAAGCTAAGTGTACGGGCAGGAGTAGATCCTGTGACGTATGTGGGGAACTACGAAGATTGTTGGAGGAACCGAATCATTCTTCGAAAAATAATCTCCTCTGAATACATTCAACATAATGGATATTAAAAATGACTTCCACAGTCTAGGAGGTTTTGTCCATCTGGCTTAGAATTACGGAAATCATGTGTGACGTTAGATGTCCCATCATCACCCTCGTTTACTTAAAGTCCTGGCTATACACACACGTGCACACACACAAAAACATACATGTATACTCACAGTGCAATACATAATTAACATACCCTCAATTTAGAAAGATTTTGTTAAACCAAGATTGGACGAGAATAAACTTACGCAAAGTGACGCAAATATAGATTGAAATTGGATCTACAAATTTGCGTAGCAAATACATTACTCGCACGACTTTTATCGATATTTATATTATAAGCTATTCAGAAATATGGATTCTGTCATCCAAAGCGTTGATGAAACGGATCTGTATAATGCGATAAATACATCCAGGTGCTGTACAGTCATTATCATGGGATATTTAATAAACCTTGAAGCATGCGCCATATTTCGAAGTTCATGCCTAAAGTTTGTTTTGGTATAGTGTTAGATACTTATTGATATATGAGATATCTCTCTCACTAAATATAATTTATAGCTATGTAATATTTATATATTTATTAATCTGTTTACTTATCTCTCATTAATTTCCCCACTATAAGAACAAAGAAATATGTTTAAAAAGTCGGAAGCATTTATATAGTAGAAAAACAGAAGATAAATGCTCTATTAAATAAAACTAACATAGATAAATTACCAAAGCAGACAGCTTAACTAAAACAAAAGAATAGAATAAACAGTGGGTCAGACCATTCAGCTGAAAATTGTGGGAATCTTCAACTGGGTGATAAATATGGTTGTCTGGGAAGAGAACGATATATGACTGAGCGTAATAGCACGATAGATTTAATATTTGTTATTTATATTTCCTACGGAATCGAGATAGATGTTATAGATGAATACTTTTACTGCTATCATAATTCATACAGATATTACTGATGCTTTATTAGAATGCACAGGCATACAAACGTTTTTACTTATGCATATGTGCGTGTGTATGTATGCGGGTGTGTCTATGTGTGTGTGTTAGGGTGTGGATGTGTGCGTTTTGTGTGCGTGTGTGTGTGTGTGTGTGTGTGTGTGTGTGTGTGTGTGCTGCGTATTTGTGTGCAATATTTATTACATCATTGAAGATATTTTCTTATTTTGTGTCTAGAGATGATGTCGTTTATCAACGTATCTTAAATGCAATATTGGTTTTGTTGGGGAATATTTTACGATTGTTTATGCCTTTGTGAAAGACGGTCATGTTCCCCAACAGCTTCCTATGTCCACAGTATGTACTTTAACACATGCACAAAAGTCAGCGCACTCACCCAATAGAAGAATGTTATATGCTAAGCTCGCATGTTTGAGAACAAACATGTTAATACAAGATGTCTGCTCAACGATATTCAGGTTTGCAACCATCTTTCAGTTCCTGAGGCTTCTATTCTTCTCATATCACGAGTTAGCAATATTACTATAATCATTGTTAATTTGTCAGCCAATTAATAATATTTTTAGTGAAACCTAATGATTATAATTAGTAAAGCTCCTATCTTCAGTTGTGCAAAATTAAGAGAAATCGCAAGTTGATGGGATTTGTTGAAGTTTTCCTCGCCCACAAAATTCCAGAAATTATCTTGTCATATACATAACATTCAAACGTCATAGTATTCAAGTAGAAAACTCCCAACGTTAGAATGAAAACAATGCAATTGTTCTGAATTATTTGCAAAAATGTTTAATTTGACAAAATATTTCTGTTAAATCTTACACTTACGTACATACATCTAAAATAAACGACATCATTCAGGCGGTGAAATCGCAGATACATAACTTGTGATATTCCACACGTTCCTTAACGGTCTGTTTTCAAATCCGGCCATGCTTAACTTTTCTTCCCTTTTGAGTAGATAAAATAAATTTTAAATCAGTTACACCTACTAGAATCGATGATATTCACAAAGTTATACCCCACAATTTCTGGGCCTACGAAACAGTATAAAACACGATGAATTGAACTGTGCCGATCTACCAATTCTACTAATTGATGCTACCTACATGTGCAAATATTAGATTAATTTCAAAGCGAAACCATTCTGTTGTGACTTGATACTTTTAGAATAGGATTCCTCATATGTTCTTTTATTCAGACAAATGATTTATGTTATTTATGTATTCATATAGATATAAAAAAAATATCCAGCATAGGCAATAGAAAGTCCTGAAACAAATTTACTTTTTTGTAATTATATTTTGCAATAACTTCAAACTCTAAAAGACAAACACGTGAATTCCCTGAAGGATTGGTGGTGTCAAACGTGCGCGGGGATTACTTGTTATTCGGAGGTAATATTATTATTTGAGGACGTGTAATGCAGTAGTTACTGATTTGTCAAATTTTCCGAGGAAATAATATTTGATGTAATTGTTGAGGGACTTCAAAATAATTTAAACTATGAAGATATAGTCACATGGTTTCTGCAACAAAGCATTAAATATTAAGGAGAGTATTATTTGTATAAATACCTAAATATATGATTTACTTGCAAGAGTATATATTTCATAAAAGGAGCGAATGTGTTTTAACGCTAGAATCCGCGTAGGAATTGATTGCTGTTGAATTGATGGAAAATACAGTCTAAAGATACCTGATAGTATTTCAGAATAACATATATCTATAAAACGTTTATCAATATTGTATCAACCTACTTATCCCGTCCATTTTATATTTACACACCTGCTATTTTAACGTTTTTGCTTTTACCACAGAAAAAAAAAAAAAATTAATAACTCTATTCCTATTCTAAGATAAAACATGAAACAGCGTCGGATAAACACTGGTACTTAGCCTTATACCTGCCATCTGGAAGCGATGAGATTCTACAATTCATATTCTGACTTGAAATCCTAACCTGATCCGCATACTTAAAAATGATTGGACTGAGGGACGGAAAATCAATTGTTAGTAGGAAGTTGTAATATGGGTGAGTAATTGTCAGACTATCTATCATAATTGTTTAATTCAGAGTATACTGCCATCATATCGTATTTATCAAATTGCTGGTTTCTTGTTTAGTAATTTAGTGTTTAATGAGTTTTTAGGGTTTTAGATCGTACGTTTTTCAGACGAATAGAAATGGATAACTGTACTTTATTTCCCTCACAGAATTTCTCTGGTGTTTGAAGACTCATTATTAATAGTTGGGTTCTAATCACGCATTATATAGAATAGTTTTGTATTTGTTCACTCCGTGTGCTACAGAACTTTATTCTGCAGCAAATATGATCGACTTTATAGGATTCCCATACAAGACAAACAATATCTGGTCTCATTTTGTCATTCATGTAGGTAAAATCACAAATACACGAAGAAGAAACTGAATTCCAACAATTCCAACCCTGCATTTTTTATAGGAAAACAATGCCATACTCAAATAAAATATTTTAAAACATAGGTCACATGTTTGCTACGGCAAAGAAATATATATGTGTAT
>JAOPUL010000002.1:61457375-61468400 GCA_027564515.1 Octopus rubescens | reverse complement strand
TTTTTTATTTCCTTATAGATAGATAGATAGACACACAGAGAGATAGATAGGTAGATAGATAGATAGATTAGATAGATAGATAAATAGATAAATAGATAGATAGATAGATATATAGATAGATAGATAGGTAGATAGGTAGAGAGAGAATGTTCATGCGTATGGATGCATATTTATGTTTATTTTTATGCGCATTTACGCGCGTCTGTATGTGAAAACGTTGAAGTAGTCAGCAAGATGCTTTCATACATTTTACATCCTTTACACACATAGACAGACGCATTGCAATGCATGCAGACAGATAAGTATACAAATATAGTCAGATCTGTGTTAGTGCGTGACTGAGAGTAAAACTGTGTGAGTGTATGTGTGTATGTGTGCGTAATGTGGTATTTTATTTTAGAACGCTATGTGAATAATATAATTATTAATTTGAATATTTTACAAGTCTCATAACCAAAAGAGGAGAAAGTGATTTATAACAGATGGCCAAATTTCTCTCCCCAAAACACTAATAAAATTATAGAAATAAAACAAGAAATATATAAAATATTTTGCATTGCTCAATAATCAGGCGTCAATTTTCATGATGAGAACTTATATCAAGTAGAAATATGCAGCTCTTTTTTAGTTTTTACACGTCTCAGCGATAATATTAGCCTCCAACCATTTAACATTACAAAATTATTAACTTCTGTTTTACAAAATATAATTCTTTTGAAAATACATATATTTATTTCGTATTAATTTTGTATTTTAAAAACACATATGAAAAAAAAAAAACCCTTAAAAAACTTCGCTATTTGACTGAAGAACAATGAAAAGAAAACAATGAAAAATAGTTTGGTGCCTTGTAACTTATAGCTAGTCTTGGTTATATTTGAGGTATTAATTTCAAACGTATCATTAGTTTTGTCCAGTTAGCTGTGGTTTTAGATATAGAGCATTGTTTCCCAAACTTTTTCGGTCTCTCGCCCCCTTGACACCCTGTCGCATTCCTTGTGCCTCTCACCACTCACCACCACAGACATAAATCATTCTCTGCATCAAATTCGAAACAACTGTATTTCACAAATAAAAAACTTAACCTAATTAAGCCATTATTTTGTTCTTTTTTACATCCATCGCCTCCTTTTGGCCACCCCATTATCGCCCACACTTCAGTACCTCCTAAATATTTCTTCAGTACCCCCCTGAATATGACCCTATAGGGGCAGTACTGCCCACTTTAGGAACCATTGACATAGAGCATTAGAATTTATATGGTTATGTCTTCACTTGTCTGCTACATTTAGTGAGTCACCAAAGGCGGTTAGCTAGCAGGATCGTTTATACACCAGACAAAATGCTTAGCGGCATATATTCGGGATTTACGTTCAAATTCATATTCCACCGAGGTCGACTTTACCTTTCATTCTTTTGCGTTCGCTAAAATAAAGTATCAGTCGAACACTAGAGTCGATGAAATCGATTAGCTCTCTTCCCCTAAAATTTCAGGCCTTCTGGTTATGGAATAAATGGAGCACCGCTGGAAATGCATTTCAAATTCAGTGATTTCTCATTCGATCATTACGGTGGTTAATAATCCTTTCGATACTGGACACGAAGGCCCGACATTTTGGGAGAGGAGAGTAGTCGATTTCATCGACCCCAGACCGTAACTGGTACTCACTTTATCGACCCCGGAAGGATGAAAGGCAAACTCGACCCCGGCGGCATTTGAACTCAGAACGTAAAGCCGGAAAAATTGCCGCTAAGCATTTCTCTCGGCGCGATAATAACTCTGCCAGCTCGCCGCCTTGGCGTTATTATTGCTGTGAAGAATAAAGTGTCAATATACTTCGCTGCCACATCCGTGGTTTGCGATAGCAGCAAAATCAGTGAGAATTGAAATATTCTTTGAGCTATCTAAAAATCGCTTCAAGGTGAAAAAAGAAAACGATAAATGATGATTGATAAGAAATGACATGTTAGATCATGCGTATGTTTATGAGCGTATCTTTGTGTGCGTAATATAACTGTGTTTCGCTGTCGGTGTGTTTTGCGTGTGTACCTATTGAATTCAGAGAAGCAACATTTCAGATTGTCACAATTGCGTTTAGTTACTTCAGCTTTAATTTTACTATTATAATTTGGCGTGACCTCTATATAATTAGAAACGTTATGGAATAAACAGAGTATCATAACTAGTTTGCACAGCTGACATTAATTTGCGATAAATATTTTTTGTTTCAATTTTCCACTTATATTTACATTGCATGAAAGCAAAACCCGTAACAACTCCCTATCTTTACCATATTAATATCTTATGTGTTTCACCTGGGACTAAACTTCATTAGAATAGAACACTTTCGAAATAAAACTTCTACATGTATTAAATATATGGTGAAAATTATTTTGTGCTCTCTTGACCTCATACATTTTTCATAATTTAATCGTAATAACGAAGGTTTGCGTGCATACGTATATTGGTTATTGAGACATACATTACGAATTATATTAAAGTTTAGTTTCACACGTCATTATCTAAATTAATAAATTAAATAATGCGTGATCAAACAAGGTGTAAATATGTATATATTCATTAGCATATTCTCTAAATATTGGCAATTGATGTTATATATGTGTGTGTGTGTGTGTGCGTTTGTATGTGTGTGTATGTGCGTGGGCATTTGTGTGTAGGAGGTGCATGTGTGAGTTTTCATTCTATCAATGGAAATGAATCATTAAGTGTATGGGGACAGGTATAATGGTTTAGCCGGTTTCGCTCGAGAGTTTTTCTTTCTCGCAAATTTTCCTCAATTGGACACCCAAAGTCTGACAACATAGAGCTGTGAAAAACCTAAATTATGAAAGTCCAATGGGAATTAGCTAAATAGTAAATACAAGTCAGCCTATGATCATAAAAAACAAAATATCCATGAATTAGAAAAAGAAAAAACATTCCAGACTTGGTCAATAGTCCCTGAAAATGTAACTGTGTCGCAACTTCAAATTTGCCTCCTGCTTTTCGTTGACGACGAAGATTATTACCTAACGTTTCTTTCGAAGAAACCTCTCAAGAGACGAAAAGCAGGTTCTCTATAATCGCATACAAGGAAAATGATAATGGTTAGCAAACAAATCAAAACGAGAATCCATCGGCCAAACCAGGAATACTCATGAAACAGTTATACTGTTTATTGAGTGAGATAGGAAGGGTATCGCCTCTCATGAATTATTGAAACAAATCCAAACAATTATTAGGAAAAACGATTGTTGTCGTCAACCTTTAGAGAAAAGGCGCACAATATATGTCAATCGTAATGATTTGTTGCTCTTACAAGATAATGCAAGATCTTTTATTGCCCGATTCGTGAAGGAAAATATTGTCGCTAAATATGGAGGTGTTACCTTAGTTATCTTAGTCTTGTGATATTGTTCTATCCCACTATGGTTATTTCAGATCATTGCAATATTACGTAGAGGGAAAACAGTTTATTAATTTTGAAGCGGCAACATGTGATGTTCACTCTTTATTTGGTTCAAAATCTTAATAATTTTAAGCCCGAAAGCCCAATAATATATGAGATTATGCTTTACACAATAAGGGATAATATTATGTTTAATAAATGTTAAATGAAGACCAAACAAATATTTTTTTCTCTTCATTCTTGAAACGCGACATGATTTTCGGTGAAGTATTATTATAATATATGATGTTTAGAATTGTTGATTTTCACCTCCTACAAGCAGGGGAAATGAATGAATATATGGATATTTACTTTTAACACATCTAGGTATATTCAGACGTAAAATATGCTTGGTGCTCTACTGTATTTTTTAGGGAAATAACTTCTCCCTTTTTATACAACAGTGTGTTCAACACACATATCAGAGTGTCGCACTGCATTCTGGGACGTAGTTGTTTTAACATAGTCAGCCAGAATTCGCTGGAAATCTGAACGTAGCCAAATCCGTTTCCTTTGTAAATGCTTTCAGCAAACAATTATTTTGTTATTTTCCTTAGACATACACTAGAGCACCCAGCATATTTTGCTTCCGATCTGCTACACGTGTTAAGAAGAAATAGGCAAAAATTAATTTATAATACATATAATATCGTTCTATATACATCGACAGAATAAAATCCATTGATGCATTTATCGCAGTTTGTTCTGCACAAAATTAAACAAACGCAAGTTAATGATAACCAGGCCTGTGTTAAACAAACACTCTACTGAGAATGCGGATCATCACCTCTCATTGAACGCTATGGGTTTTGGCAACTGTACTCGTTTTTTTCTCCTTCTGGTATTTTCTGTTATGCCTAGTTCTCTATACTGTTTAATTAGGTAACACTCTCTGAGCACTCGTTTATTTACTTCTTACTGTTCCACCCACTCTTCTAAAAGGTTTTGGTTGCAAAAGAAAATATTACAGTTTACTGTCCTCGATCCGGTTTCTCAAATGTTTATCATATTAATGTTTTGGGTAATTTTCCCATATGCAAAACACGTGTGCAGATTAAATGAATAAGTACGACAGTTGTTTAATGCACTGCCGCAACTAGGGACGTTACATTGGTTTGTAATTTTCTTGACTTGTGGCAAAAATAACGACTTTCTGTGTTTGAAAGACAAGAGACTTTTGTCCACGGAAAACATCTGGACGTTTGGATTCGATTTTTTGTTCTGGGTGAGAGTATTGTCATTGATTTCTTCATGCCGTTTCTTATTTTATTATTAGTCGAAAGCCAAAATCTTCAGCACGTCGGGAAAAATATTTAGCGGCATTTGGTCTGTCTTTACGTTCTGAGTTCAAATCCACCCTGATTATGTGGTAGACATATCGTAGCGTTGTAATTCTGATTCCGTCTACATATGTATGCAGCGGTGCATATATATATATATATATATATATACATATATATGCCTTGCATACACATACATATACACATGCGTGCTTGTTTGCGCTTATGCAGAGGGAAAGAAGGAATGCCAGCATGAATACTTTCACAATGTACTACAAGAAATATATTGGCATGAATATTTTAACTACAACATTTCTGTTTGTTTATAGTCAGATCTGTTACTACTTAAAACTTTGGGGTTATTTAGTGAACATGTATATTGATATCACCGATTGGAGGAACATTATATATGTATAGTCAGTGTTGTTGTTAACTAAAGTATAGTTCACTGAGTTTTAAAATATATATTGTATTTATTACTGTGGCGTCGTTAAGTCACTGCACTTAGATAAAGGGAAAACAGAACAGTTAGGTACGACCTCTCCGGATTAAATATAACTTTGTCCATTCAATGATGCTTTTCTTGCGTATGATTCCATGAATTATTGGTAGTATACCGGCATTCTTTCTCTGAGTGCCATGAATGTTTGTCCGATGTAATGTTCTCGGCAACCATTAAATGTTATAATGTAGATTAGGTTGTCCGAACTGCAGCAGAAATTGTTTTAAATTTGAAAGCAAAGTATTCTTTGAAATGGAATTCTGGACCTCAAAAACGTGGCCACTTACACCGCAGTTTGATCGGGTACATTTACTTACTTTAGGGCTTGTCTTTTGTGTATGCAGCATTGCATTGGTCAATATGCGTTTTAGAGATTCTGTCTTCTCTTGCTTTATAGAATTGGATATTTTCTCAAAATATTTTTCTTTTTTTTTTTCATTCTGTAATAATATTGGTAGCTATATATTTCGGTATTGATTAGGTTAATAGTTGAAAAATATATTGTGGTATTCTTTCCTTTCTTAAATATTGTTGTTCAACGTTATTGGATGTTAATTTCTTTCGCTTTATGAATTACAAATTCAGTAAATGTTATGGGATATATTCTTAAGATAGATATTTCATTTTGTTTAATCTTCGGTCTCATTTTTCGGGATTTGATACAATTCTGCACATTCATTTCGATAGTTTGAATGGAATGTTGATTCCAGTCTATTATGGGTGACATAATGTAAGTAGAATATAGTGTCGTGAGTCGATGGTTCAAAGTATATCCCGTATATAAAAATATGTTCCTCTTTGTCATTAGAATGTCTGAGAAGGGGAATTTATCGTTGCTGAAATGCACAGAGAATTGAATGCGAAACTCTCAATGTTTCCCCCCCCCCCATAAAATGAAGACTCCCTCTTAAAAAAATCGGATGAAATCCTCCAAACCTCTCAGAGGATATTTGGTAGATTTTCAGTTCATAGTATTCCATCAACTACTCGACAAATGCATGCATGGCCGCTAATGTATATGGTCTATTGTCCGTGATTTCTAGTAGATGTTCTGTATACGCATTAGAAACCATCTACGATAAATGTCCTCTCTATGCGCTCTCGATATTTTATAGGTAATTGAGTCTTGCCAATAATTTATAGTTCGATTATATAATTGTGCGAAATTTTGAATTACGAAATTTTCATAGCAAGAAATGTAAGTATGTGAGTAAGTTCGTGCATAGTGTGAGGTAGATGGTTGAGTATATCCAAACTATATATCGCAAAGCTTTATATTTGTTCGAGGAAAATCTTTAGCAGAAGATCTAGGAGATTACTTAGGCAATGCGTTAGGCACGACGGGTCCACTACAATAGATCTCTTATTTAGTTCCGATGATGGTAGGATATACCCTCAATTGGTTGTGCTTCTTCATATAATTCATTAATTTATTATTCTTATGTACTTTAGGTAGTCCCTAGAAATTCCTTATTTTTCATTTGGAGTTTGAAAGGTAATCCGCTTTATTAACGGTTAAAGAATGTTGATACGGTTGTAGCGAGACGGTGAGTACTTTCATAATGTTTGAAGGTTTGTAACTTGTTTTAGTTAAGGTAAATATTATCTTATAGCATATCCAATATGTAATTATTGTAAGAACCTTTAACCATGATAATAACTAAACCTCCTTTGTTATCTTCCTTAATAATTATATTGTCCAATATTGTAAATCTGTTGATGTCTACTGAAATTATATCGTATTTGTTTACTTTCCTGTCAATATATACTGAAGTTTGAAATATGATCACGCAATGTAACAAATGGCGTATGTCGTCCTCGTTTATGGTATAGTTCACGTTTGTTTTTTAGATTTATTTATATCTCGTCCTCAAAAATCTGTTCTGCTAGTCTAATTTTTCTGAGAAATTCTGCAACGCCATTTTTAAGTAAAGTCAGTTGATGTGTTTTGTGATGTTTTTAGGTCCTTGCTTTGTATATTTATTTGTAAATAGGTTAATTTTTGTATTGTGATAGTTTTATTAGTTTTCGTTGTTGCTGAATGGGATAGATCGCGCGATCCTGTATTTCTGGTTTATATCTAAAAAAAGGTTCTTATCGTAAGGATCGCCTGTATTTGCCATGTGTTTCTGAAATGATTGGTTACATAGATTCAGCGTATTTTGGTATTGTGTATCTTGTTATGTCCACTGAAGTTATTCCCTATCATGTGTTGCTTGTTTCATCTAAAGTTACAACTGTATATTCCCTTCTATATTTATTCTCCCTGGCGTTTATGTATCTACTTATTGAACCTTCTCCATATAGAAGTTCTTGGCTATTGGTCGATTTTATATGGCTGGGTTTCTGTTTTGAATTTATGATATGACTGGGTTTCTTTCTTGAATTTATGATATGACTTCAATTCCATGTTCTACGTTTCTCCATTTGCTAGTTAATCTCTATAATTAGAGGTAGCTGGTCGTGCTAGGGTGTTTTGGATTATCGTATTGTAGAAGGGTCGGTCTAGGATCGGTCGATGTTTTGGTTATCTATAGTAATTGGGACCATGTATTGTTTGAATAAGTTGTGTAGAGTTGTATACATTATTGTTTTTAATATGTCTGAACTGATGTGTATTCGTTTTCAATTGTCCTTCATGGTCGGAGAACCAGTGTTCAATTTCGTTCCATCTCTCTAAAGATATCGATTCCTCGTTTTCACATTTTTCTTTCCCGATGTTATAAACAAGATATTGCAGTTCTCCTCGTTTGGGTTTGGGAAGGGCTGGGTAATTATTTCGTTAGCTAACCTATGTCAATGTATTTTTGTTGATTAGTGTATGTTCTCAGTGTCAATAGGTCAATTTTATTCTGCATTTTATCCAGACATAATTTGTATTGTATAGTTGTTTGTTCTTGTTGTTCCACATATATGGAACTGAACTCTACTTGGTAACATCAGCGAGATCAAAGTTACAGCTCAGTTGAAGTTGTCCACCTTTCGTAAATTTCTGCTTTGTTATTGTTTGAAGTAACATCCAGAAACATGAATGTTCTCATATTTGGGATATTAATCAAACATAGGTCATTCTGGGTTCTATCATTAAGAGAATACAAATGATATTTATTTCGGATATTTCTGTACGTATAGAATTATATTTTGTTGGTCGTGTTAGAATGACTATCCCAATATGTTGGCATAATTTTTCAATGCATATAGTGAACTGAGATGTTGTCAAATTATTTATTTGTCTTTTCTATGTGTAGACCTGAAATTTCTTCAGGTATGTTGGGAAGCTTATTACTTATATTTATTCAATTATTTTGGAGGTGAAATGGTTGTTTTACCATAACATAGGTGAACACAAAGTTTTGTTGTCTTGTTGAATGATTACTTATCAATAAAACGAATTGCTGTCCCTTAATATTAGTGTAACACATAGCATATAGATGATTCAGATAGATTCATTAGAGTAATACTTTCGATTCCCTATTTTCTGATATAATTCCTCGATTGTCATCAGCAATTTCTGTCTCTACGATAGCGGAAAAATGGAACATAAGCATAGGGTGTGAATATATCCTATGGCACATTTTATTATAGATATGTATATAGAACTAAAGAAGAGTGATTATAATGATTGGTTCCGTGAAATGATAGCGTACAACCTAATAAAAGTAGATTTGCGTGCTTATCTGCATTGGATTTATAATCTTTTCAAAATTGCTCATATTTGATTTGAGTTATACCGCATCCCTTAAACGATAAATTCTTAATGAGAGACAGAAATATAAATCGAACAATGGTGGACTTGTATGTATATATAAACGGAGACACCAGCATATACATAAATCTGCAAAGAGGGGAACCAAATACCTGCAGGAATGGAATATAGAATTCCTTACAAAGTAACAAATAATATGTTAAAAGAATTATACAGAAAGGAAAAGCGTGCACGTACATTACTGTGATATAAATAGACGAAGAATAAAGATAGTATACGATAGATTCTAAAAGGAAGCCAAATGTAAGTGTTATAAAGTATTGCTGATGTTTTGGCAACAAGAAACGCAGCGCATTAAGTTGATAATTTATAAAGATGCCATTTTTCCTATTATAACATATATTTACAGGTATAAACCAACCCATGTATATTTTCTTACCTCTTTCAAGGTTTTCTATCATACTAACGCATGCACCCTGACAAAAGTCTTCAATATTTCTATACAAGTCAAGGCGGAGACATGGACAAATCGCTACTGCACCGAGCTATAAATGCATATCGGCATGTCCTCCGTCTTTACGTTCTGAGTTCAAATTCCAGCAAGGTCAGCTTTTCCTTTCATGTTTTCGGGGTTGATAAAATAAGCTCCAGCTGAGCAATGGTGTCGATGTAATCAAATTACCCCGAAATATCTGGCCTTGTGATTAACCAATATTTCTATAGAATTAACTATATATCCAATTAATACCAAACGATTTTTAGTGTTTGTAACATGTTTACAATACATTTCATGAACATAGAGAATGGTTATGTCTGACAAGCTGGAAATATCTCCTGAATTTTCAACTTGCACACTTTACAATTTTAAAGAGAAAGGTTGCTTGTCATAGTCTTTTCCGTGATATACTGCGTGGAAACTCAATATAACTGAGATGCTGAATAATGGATAGATTTGATCATAAATCTCATACATAAACACTTACATGTGGTAACACATCATCATCAAAAATAAACAGAGACGAAGTCCTTGCAATTTTTATATATTTTATTTTATTTAGAGAGGATTTGGATTTTAAAATTGTTTTTTTAGGTTTACAGGAAAGATTTCTGTCCATGATCATTATGGATCCTATGAGGAAAACGGTGTCGTTGTTGACGATAGCATTCCGTTCGTAAATCGATAATTACAAGGAAAAATATGCCCAATTATGGATGGACATCGGCGTGTCAAAAGAAAAACAGAGGAGTGGTCATATATGTTTATGTAAGAGCATACCACTTTTGACACTAAGGGGGCTATGGAAGATGTAAAACGATTGGTTTGATTGAGTATAAATCGCATAAGGCCATCCATTTCATAGAAGTAATTTAACATTATGATATCAGTAGATTTGGAATTTATGATCAAAAGCTATATCTTAAGAAGTGTTTTAGATAGCAATAGGTGTAATATTCACATTTTTGTAGATACGCGTTATTTTGGGGATGTACCCCTGGATTTAAAGCGGATCAGTGGTCGGTCAGATGCTGGAAACTGGTCAAACACTTTCAATTATGTTTACATATTCTAAAAGTGGTCTCCCTCATATCGAAGCTCCCTGTGTTACGTGGTACTCCTAATCCATCGCATAGTTTAGGAACAGTACACAAGGCATCTTTAATTGCATCAGTAATGCGAATGATGTTGTAAATATATGAATTAGAGATCTCATCTGAGATCAACGTGCGCCATTATTCCTTCCTTCGTAGAAGCCATCTAAAGCGTCACAGATTTTTCCCTAATTCCTCTATGTAATCTATCATATAACAACCACCAACGGTTTCAATTACATATGCAAATATGGAAATTATAGTAGGTAGGAGAAATATCACAACATTAATGTGAAAATGGGTGAGTTGATTTATTTATACGTCACGCACAGTTGTAACAAAACGTCCATCACACGACTGAGATATAACGGCAAGTATTTGAAACACAGATATAAGAAATAAATGCATCAGTTTAGTTCTAAAAACATATACAATGGAAATGTCATTGTCTAAACCCTTTTTGTTTTATTATTTCAAACAAAGAACTTTGTATATATA
>JAOPUL010000002.1:61023195-61038464 GCA_027564515.1 Octopus rubescens | reverse complement strand
ATTATATACCTTCATATATATATATATATATATATATATATAGACGAACAATGAAAGGAAAGAAAGTTCTCTTTAAATTGGAATATGTATTAATGAACGTATTGAAATATGGAAACATTTTCCTATTTTACGTCACTTTCCAATAAATAGATTGGTATTCGATCTTTTAAACGTTATCGATTGTAATTCTCTTCTAAATGCGGTAACGCCATCTAGTGTGATTGGTATTAATCCATTCAGCTTTGTTGTGTTTTTACTTTTTAATGTGTTAGAAAAAGAAATGGAATTCATACTTTAACTCTTTTGTTGAAAGTACCTTGTTGTTTCTGAATATATATTACATTTCACGCCCATAGTATCAGGTGTGCAGGTGAGTCGATCGTTATATTGACTGATTACCTTCGAGACTTGAATGCAGAAAGTAAATTCATATTTAAACATAAATACTCATATGCCTTTCTTTGTAGAAATTTTAGTTTTCGATTTCACATTGCTTTCAAATTCATATAAATGCCTTCCATTTTTTCTTTTCTTCCTCTCTTTTTTTAATTTTTTTTTTTTGGATTTCAATATAGAATTCCTATTAGATACCGTAATAGGCTATTTTGTTAAATTTTAATAGAAATTCTTAAACGTGCAGCTCCTAATACTTTCTAATAACGATATCATTATAACTTTTGGAATGAACTTTTTTCAGTTATGGAGAATGATTGCATAGTTTCTATGAAATATTCTTTAATATTTTTCTGAAAATATAGAGAAATTAATCTCCCCATCGAATTATCGTCCGATTTTCTAACATTCTCTCAACCTAACACAGTGTAAGGAATCGAAGTTCAAGGAATATAGGACACATAATTTTAAATTTGTAATCATTAATTTCTTTGGAGTGAATCGGAAGGTTAATCTCTGTATGGAGGAGTTTTCTGATGATTGGATCAATGAAGCTTTATTGCTTTCCTTTTAGTGTGAATAATATTCCTTTATCCTATGTGAATGGAAATGAGAAATCTAGCTCTGATGCCATTTACTAAACGTATTATTAACACAACTAAACTGAAGTAATAAGTGCTATAACCTGGAATTAATATCATTTGGTAGCCTAACGTTGTATGTTGCTACGTTTTTCCTTTTCATTCTACAGGAATAGCAACAAAGTAACCGATTAATTGTTTTGAAAATCGCCAATTGAAGAGGGGAATCTATAGAAATATATCGTGATATTTTATTTTCGACATATATGTTCTGTGTTCATGGCCAGCCAGAGTCATCTTACTCTGACTGGTACCAATGAGACGCTATCATTAGCAACAACCTTAAATACGTAATTATCAACCTTGCATTTCACATTACTATTTAGCTTTAGGGAACATGTAAGACATATGCCCCCGAAGATCAAATACCCTTATGTCTTTTTTTTTCTTTTACAGGCTGAAACCATTCTATTTCACAAACGCACTTCATGTAATTCAAGCCATGTAGTCGACAACTTTTTACATTATCTTTGAGATGGGAATTAATTTCAAGTTTCTCGTAAGTCAATATGCCCTGTTGGTAAATGATATTGATATTATTTTTTAAAAAAAACATTATATGTTCACTATATGCAAAACATGTTATAGTAGCCTGAATAATTGCCTCATAAAATATAGTTATATACTTTCTCATTAGGACTTCAAAATTGCCGGAGTTGTTCATTAACGGAATTCATTTGAAATTGCGCTTGGCCAGTTAAGGTAAACCCAGCAATATAGAACTAAATGTACTACTCCCAACAAACATAATTTCATTATTTTGAAAGCTGACGCTTCCATACGGCTTCGTTTCTAACTTATGTTACTGTACATTGAACATCAAGGACGTTTTTAAGAACAAGATTATCCAAGCCTCATTTTCCTTTGAAATACAGGAAATATGTATATATTCAAATATTAAACCAATATTAGATATGCATATCACATCAACCTGCAATTAATATATATTTTAATGTGTTCACAATTTATTCAAATATTGTAATTCTAGAATTGAAAAGTAAAGATCATAAGAATTTTTTAAAAATTCAAATATACATGTGTTATTAGGTTGAATAATTTTAATTGTTTGTCTGTAAATCAAGGAACATGAAATGCATATTTGTGTTTTCATTTTCAGGTGATGTTGTAAGACATAAAATCATAAAGAAGTGAGAATATATACATTTTAGTTAATTAAGTAACTTGATTTGCTTTGCAAGAATAAATAGCGGATGAGCAATAGAAATACATTGAGAGTTGATAGAAGGTTCTCAACTTAATTAATTAACTAATTAATCAAATTATTGAAAAATACTTGTCAACCTGAATTGCAACGAATTAATTGGAAAGATGCGGTGAATCGTTAATAAATGCAGATACGATATTGCAGATGGACATAGTGTTGCCCACTTGTAAAAATTACATTATCATCGAGATTGTAAATTTTATCTGTTTTTTCGTTGTTTCTTTTAGATAATTTGTTCACGAATGGAATGTCGGAATACTGAAGCTGAAGGATCTTTTAATAAGGATTCAACAACATCGGAAACAGAAATAAATATTGATATATGTTGTCAATATTTAATTTATACCAACACGTGTTTCGTGTTAGAAAAAGTAGAGAAAATTGGATAAATGTTTTATCGTCATACTTCCGTGTAATGAATATTGGTCTCAAATGTTGGTACGAAGTCAGCAATTTTCGAGGGGGTGGGGGGTTAAACCGATTATATCTACCCCAGTGTTCCACTGGTACTTATTTGATCGACCCCAGTGTTCCACTGGTACTAATTTAATCGCCCCTAAAAGGTTGAAAGGCAAAGTCAACCTCAGCGGAAATTGAACTCAGAACGTAAGGATGGAGGAAATGTCACTATGCACTTTGTCGAGCGTGCTAACAATTCAGCCATTGAAATTTTGTTTTAATTACTTCAATTTTTACTAATGAAAATATACATGTATGGGGGGCGGCTGTGTGCGTGCGCGCGTGTCCGTACGTGTGTGTGTAAGAGAGAGAGAGAGAGAGAGAGATAGAGAGAGATAGAGAGAGAGAGAGAACGCTAGAGAGATGATAGAATATAAATATAGCAGGAAACCTAACCAATCCGAGGAGCGAAAGTTCATTATAATTCAAAGTAATCAGGAAAATAATACAATAATGTCGTTGTGTGAGATAGAAAAGAATTAGAGTGTACCTTTGTGTTGATTCGAACCAGATAGTCAATAAAAACCATAGGACCACCAGTAAAATTCTCAACAGTTTTGTAAAGGAAAGTGGAGATCTGATTCCAAAGAGGAGGATTAACCACAACATATTCCTTTACCTTCTCAAATTACTATTGTAGTAAATCGCTCCTCTCGATTATAATTACTTTTACGTTTACTCTCAAGTTAGTTATGCCTAGTCAGATATTTCTTAAATATAGTGTTATTATGTTTAACGATATCCATTTTAGTAGTTACAAGTGTTTCCTTCGAAATAGCAGTTCGGATATTAGATACGAAGAAATGTACGAAGGGTATTTTGTTCATTAGTATCTTCAAGCTGAGATATGCTCTCATTGGTATTATTACATAATGCGATTCTCACAACAGGCAACCTGTTGTAATTTATTCTTTTGCGTGGAATAATAGGAAGTAGAGGATAAAAAGAAAGGAATATGGAAAGTGTGAGATTTCTTGTGTGAAATACGTGTAAAACCTGAAATTGCATGTAAACTTTATCCAGTTAAGCTCGTAGCCAGATTTAATGTGAATGCAGTTTTCCATGAAGCCAGAAATGATTTCATTGCAAACCTGTGCATGTAACACGTTATACGTGGTCATGAAATAAACTGGCATTGAATGGTTCGCTTACTGATAGCAAACACTTTATAGTTTGCTTATCGTTCTCAAAGCTAGAAGACGTCCATCAAAGAAACGCTGTAAAAGATTCAAACATGATCACATTATATATATAAGAGTCACAAAAAGGAAAATGGAAATCATTTTATTTGCCGATGCTTTGTTTCGCTCAATGAAGGAAATAACTGTCGGTGCCGATCTTTTATCAAGAAAAATAAAACAGCGACAGATAGAATTATTCATATAATAATCATATTATAATACCAGTTCACTATTTTCAAAATTATTCCGTGATACTTTCAAATATCCAAGTTGATATTAACCAACAACGAAAGAAATTGCTTAGAAACTTAGGTTCTTTGCTGACGATGAAACGTTAATGGAGTAACATTTATTAACGAGTGAGCAAAATTTAACGTACTTCTGTTCAGGCACGAAAGTTATCTGACACAGTACGTAACAGTTCAAATCTTACAAATATTTCTAAGGTGGTAAAGTATTGTGCAAACAATGTTTGATCATACAATTTACATCAGCGGTGCATGTCAATTTTATGTATACTTGCGATGTGCAAATGCAAAGGTGATACAGTGAAACGAATTATTCATTTCAAGAAAGATTAAAACTATTTTGTTTATTTTCTTTTCTTCTTACGACCAAAATCTTAAAGCTGTTAATAACTATGTGTTGATAACTATGTGTTAATAACTATGTGTTGATGCAGTAGGCATTTTACTGGATGATATATATTTCTGGTCTTCAAATAAAGGGTAGAAACTTTACTCAAAATGTGTGCTATATATAGTTCTGTGTAAATTACATTTCGTTTCACCGGAATCAGTAGGATCTAGTTTTTAAATAATGGTGTTATCTGGAACTCTAGAAAGTATATTTACAATTAAGGTGTGATCGTTTTTTGCACGGCTTTCGGAATTGAAAGTACAACGAAATTATTTCAAAGTGTTCGCATTGTTTCTAAATAAGGTTTGTGATGCTCGGCGAGTATCTTGACAATAAGCAATAAAATTAATTTTGCAAAATTTGCCAGCTCTAAAGACTTTCGGAAGATGCGATAAATGAAAATGCACCCACGTTGACACAACATTTGTACAGGAAATACTCAGAAATTAGGAATCATTAGACGTTTACAATTTCTGAAGTAAAATTCTGGACAGATATTTCAATATATAATTATATTTACAGAAAAAAGTTTAGATCATTTAAAGGATTTTCAATTGCTTGAGAGTTGTGTAAAACATAAATAGAGGCGAAATTAATATGAAAAAAAAATAGATTCAAAGATACTGAAAATAAAGCGCTAGAGGTAACTCCAAAATATATTAACCTAAAATGTAAGCAACATGGAAAAGGTAAATGGGAGATCACACGACTAAATCACAGAGAATGCGAGAATGTTTGTATGGATAGTGAAGCATTTAGCCAATCACCAAAGTCAGTTGTTTCTTAATTTGTGAGCTTAGATTCTGTTTTATATATCACAGGTAAGAGTTTATTTTAGTATTGAAAAAACTTAACTCTAAAATCAAGTGCCATAGATCAAAAGAATTGTGTCATTGCATATAATCGAAACAAATTAGAATGTTTAGCCGACACGGATATTGATTTCATTCAGTAAAGCTTAAGAATTTTGTTTTCCTTTCGAAGACATTTAGAAAGAGATATAAGGCAAATACGTACGTCGAATGAATGCTCGTCAACACACATTGGTCTTAAGCAATCAACATATGTAGCATATTTTTCTAAGCTTACCGATATCAGCTCAGTAGCAGAAAGTTTCTTTAGCTGTTCAAACACATTTCATCGTACGATTCTTTTACAATAGGTGATAATTGATTTTTGACTTATCGAACTCCCTTGAATAGTATTTGGTGTTTGAAGGAGATTACAATACAGTAAATGTTAATTTGCGACATTGAAACATAGACGTAGGAGATGCTGTCTTTTTTCATAATTTCTAGTTTTGTTTATTTTAAACGAAACTGGAACGTAATTAAATAAAACACGTTTTTACAATTATGTTTTGATTACTTATTGTAAAACATAATTATATTGTGTTTTGTTTTTAAATACGACACGAAAAAAATGTACCAAATGACACCACATTCATTCTATTTATTCCTCCTGAATTTCAAATTATAGAACAAAGGTTTTATAATTTTAATACAAGTGCATTGTTCTTTTGCTGTATTTTTTAAAATATTTTTTAAAGAAAAGGATAAATAGAGAGAGTAAATGAGAATAGGGTAAATCTGGTCTTACTTTTCTTCATTATCCTTTAATCTGAAACTAATTGGCGTATTACCTTTTACCTATTTAGAATATAGATAATAATCTGAATATACTGTTTATAAATTAGTTAATGAATTGTTTATTCGTTTGTCCCTGTAGTTGAAACGCCGTATTGGAGAGTTAGTTGTCTACAAACTGGCAAAGGAGAAAATATGAAATATAAAATAAATTTAATTATTTCAACATAATGTTCACTCGTTTCATTTCATTATACGAAAATGAATGGATATATCCAATCCCTCTAGGTATGTATATATTGGATTGCACCGTAGTAGTGCGTGCGGTTGTGGCTGTATGGTTATATAAATATATGTGAATTACCATGGTTGGTCATACAGGTAGGGTGAGGTGACAAATAAGTGCAAATCTGAGAGTGTTTATGTGTGTATATGTAAGTGTATATATGTGTACATGATTGTATTCTGAAATATATATAGTCTGTGTATTTAGATATATACACACAGATTTGCGGTGCGTACGTTCGGGTATGTATTGATATGTATAAATATACATTTATATATCTTAGCGTGTGTAACTGTGTATGCAAGTATTTATATATCTATTTTATTATTTTGCTGTTTATTTTTAATGCCGAAATATTCCATGCTCATGCTCCTATTTTTAATGTTGGTTAGATTCATCCCTCCTCTTTGTCTCCCTCATTTTACTCTACCCGTTCTCTACCTCCTCTTCCTCCCTCCTCCTCCATACCCATTTCCTTCATTCTAGTCCTCCCCTACATATGCCCTTTATTCTGATTTAGATAAGGAACTCGTCCCCGCACTATGTTGGCCGTTAAGCGACTAGCGAGATCAGGTTTTAAGTGATATCCGATTTTGTGAGAAATTATAACATATATTTTTATTTATTATTATTATTTACCTGATAAAAATGTTTTTTCATTGATGTAACTCTTTTGTTCATCAATAAAGAAAACGTCTGAAACAGCTGTAGTGAACCAAAACCCATCTGTGTTATTATTATTTGTCTTATTCTTCACCAAACTCGGATTTATCCATGCATTAGATATTGAGTCTGTAGTCGACGAAGGAATACCTGCAATGCGTGTACCCCGTGTGATTTTGACAACATATTTCATATCCTACCAGCATTTGTTAGTTTCGTACATAACTGGAGAGGCATATCCGTATTTACTATAGTAAATACGTAGTTGTCAGTACACACTGCCTTTACACCGGTGCGTAGTCCCCGACTATACCTGGTGACATACCATTTAAATATCTAATTCTACTGGATCCTGAAAATGCTATATATATATATATATGAGTGTGTATGAATGAGAGTGTGTTTGTGTGTGTGCGTGTGTGTGTGTGTGTGTATGTGAATGTGTGTGTGTGTTTAAATTGGTGTGCAAATTATCGGATAGATTATAATGATTAATAACATGCTTATATTACAAAGATAAAAATGTGATTTGTCTAGAAATCGCCCTTTCGACATTGTTACCCAAGTTGACAATGAAATACCATGTAACTAGTTCTCAAGTGTAGCGAGGAAATTTCCTTAAAATGTATTTTCTTCCCATTAGTGCCAGAGTTCAATTTATTCACAAATATTTTGAAGAATCAATTATAACGATGACTAAATGGCTTTATAGACTAGATTTTGAAATACATCCCTATCCTATTCATAAGACTTTCTTACTGAAAAACGTATTTAGTAATGCTATTCATCTTTTGAAATTATGTAACAGTTTATCAGCAATGAACTGTCTAAGCGTTAAAATGTATTGCTGAAAATACTACAAAACGTTTATATAAATTATACATTAGTCTCTTATAAATGAAAGGTTATATACAGAATATAATACGAGATAACCAAATGAGAAAAGATCCAACGCTACTAGTTTAAGGTGTATATTATCTGTATAGGTGTATATAACAGTATATTCGAAAATACCAAGAATTAACTTTAGTTTGGCTACATATTTATTATTCTTGTATCGAAATTACATGATATTCTTAAAACTTATTTTCCCTCGGCGTCCGCACCAATAGTTAAACGTTATTATTCGTCGTGCCAATGCGTTAGCCTCTACAGGAGAGATTGATCCGCTTGTAATATGAGCCAAATCTACTTCACTCTATACATTACCATTTAAAATAAGACAGGATTAATTGGAAAATTTAGGTCAAGGTGCAATGACAAAATATGAAGATTATATTTCTCATATGTTTCCTCGAATGTCTTCTCCGATCATGGATAACATTGCCCTAAATCACTGGAACAATATCTCTGCTTTCGATTTTAGATTAATCCTCAGATACATAAATGTGTTGCATTCAATATATTTTAAACTGAATGCTTAAAATAGAAATATGTTTTTAATATTATAAATTTTCTCTCACGTATAACATTGGTTCATTTTATTTAAAATTTGGCAAGAAAGACATCTATCAAATCTACTTGAACTGAGGCGTATTCACGTCATATAATTTCTGTATTTTCGATAGTTTATACTAGTAATCCTTATTAAAAACTGATTAGAACTTGTTCATTACATATTTGTTTTGTCTTCTTTTCATATTTTGCTAACTTTGGACACGTAATTTTGTTTCTGATATCTAATTCCAGCTTGGTATATGCAACATAAATGCATATGAACTTAACAGGGTATAATTTGTGTTTGAAGAGTAATACATTATTGTAGCAATCAAAGTTATGGTATATACTTATTCGCTTATTAGAATTATGTATCGAAATCATTATTTCAGATGTGGTACCTCAATAAATGTATTAATGCATTGTTTCGATGAATTTAATCAGATTACCATTAATTCAGATTATGAACAAATTGAACAATAATTAAAGGAGTTGCGATTCATATTTTTTAAATTCAAAATCTGTGCTCCAGCATAGAGGAGTGATTGAAAATATCCATTTATATTTCTATAAACAGGCTCTTTTCTAAAGAAATGTTTGTAAAACCGAGAACGAAGAAGGAAAATCGGTTCAGAAAAGCATCAATACACGGAATTAAGTTTTTTTTTTATTTTACTTCTATATTTTCAGTCAAACGTCATTTACAAATTAAAAATGTAATTGTTGAAAACATTATCTTTCTTTCAATTAATGAAATAATATTTTAACCTCTTCTTTCATTGTTCAACAAAAGGATGCTCTTAAACTAAATACAAATGCATGTGTTTGTTTTCTCTAATACATGTGAAGTTACAATTAAATTATTTTCTCGAATACATTTGAAATTACAATTATTGTCCATGTTGCTTCTCGCCAACATATTCTGATTACATATATAAAAAAAAAGGATTAGAAAACAAACTGCAATCAAATATATTTATGAGATAAGCCATAAGACAGGCTGTCAAAACAGAAAAAATAGAGTTTATATCTTTATTGTTTTAATTGTCACAGGGAGAGTAGATTGTTTAGAAGAAAATATATATGTACGAGAAATACCGAAAATAGATACAAAATGGCATAAGAAATTAAGAATAAGAAAAAAGAAAAAAAACACATCAGTAGCTGGAATGACAGTTGATATGGTGATTTTTATACTAACGTATTTCTAAAAGTAGTATACGTTTTGCCTATGAGAAGGAAACAAATATTTGGTGGGGGAGAAATATACTGGAATGTATATTTTCTTCTCCAAATTTGATATGTTTTCCTTAATAGTCCTCAATAAAACTTAAGTTTAAAATAAAACAAATAATTGAAGAGGTAAATAGTACACAAAACGCAGATTGTAATCTTATATTTAATATTTAGAAATTTGAATGGAGATGATATAGAAGATATGAAAATCACAATAAAACAACGGAAATATTTAAACAAACTTTGCTATATACAACATAAGTTTGCAAACATCTTATTTAGAATGAAATTAATCAACCAATCACATATCAAGGCAGCCCTCAGTATATTTTTACGAACAAATATGTATAGTCAGTTATTTATTACAGAGTCAAAGTGGTAATGAAGGGGATAGAGATGAAGAATATGAAAAAGAAGGAAATACATATGTGCCTGAGAGTATTGATGAAGTAAATAGTGAAGATGACCTAGTTGAACAAATGACGATAAATACAGTACACAATTTAAAAAACGAAAGGAAAGAGATTCTAGAAATACGGCGAGGTAAGATGTATGATGGGAATAATGCAGTACCACCAAATGTAAGATATATGAACAGACGCAAAGTAAGAATAGCCACAGGCAAAGTAAATGACGATTTGATCTTGATTAAAACAGAAAATATTAGTCAAACAATCGTAGCTGATCATAATATTGTAACTAACGTAGTAGGATACAAGCGGGAAAACTAAGGAAATGAAAGGAAACGAAAAGAAAGAACGAAACTGGATGAAGAAAATACGAATAAAGCTGGAAATGACAAGGAAAGAACTGGGACAATTACATAGGATAATGAGCAAAGAGCTCAAAGATGAGGTAATAAACAGAAGATTGAATGGATAGTACAGGTTAAACGAAAGCGGTAAGCAAACATTATATGAAGAATTGTCAGAATGGGTGACAGCGTTAAAGGCCAAATCGAAAATACATGATACTAAGGTATACAAAATGCAAAGGTTTTGAACAGAATAGAATGTTCCAATCAAACAGTTAGCAAATTGAAAAGACATGGCCCGGATTGAATACAAGGCTACCGGCTGAAGATATTTACACAGCTGCATGAAAGAATTGTTGCACAACTGGATGAATGCCTGCAGCATAGTCACTCCCTACCTGACTGACAAATGGACGAACGCTGTTATACATCAAAGACAACTTGAAAGGTAACTTTCGGTTTATAACCTGTTTCCCACTTAGATGGAAGCTCATGACCGGTGTCTTGATGAAACAGTTATATAACCATCTGGAAAGTAACAACCTACTAAATAGGGTCACAAAAGACCAATTATTAGTTGATAAAATGATAATTAGATATTGTAAACGCAGATTGACGGAACTTAATGTAGTATGTTTAGATTGCAAAAACGCATATGACATGGTACCGCACAGCTGGATAAGTAAAACAATGATTATTTTTAGAGTGGGCGACAATATGGAGAAAATGATAAATGAATGTGTGAAACATTGGAATACTGAATTAATTGGAGGAAAACAGAAACTTGGAAGAGTGAACATCAGACATGAAATATCTGAAGGTGACAACCTATCCCCATTGATATGTGTATTGGCCATGATACCGCTCGATTTAGTAATGAGGACAATTAGAATAGCTTACGATTTGGGAAAAGGATCTGGTCAAATCAACCATCTTTTTCTGGATGATATAAAGATTTATGCAGAAAATGAGAAACAGCTTAAAAGCTTTATACATACTGTTCGCATTTTCTCAAATGATGTCGGTATGGAATTGGGGATCGAAACGTGCGCTATTTTTTAAAATGAAAGAGGGAATATTTGAAGAAAGCCAGGGAATTGAAATGCCAAATGGGCAAATGATGAAAGCGGTTGAGAAATGACAGTGGTACAAGTACTTGGGGATACTAGAAGCAGATGAAATAAAGTAGGAAGAAATGGAAAACATTACTAGTAGGGAATATACAAGGAAGGTGAGCAAATTGTTACAATCAAAGCTGAATACAAGGAATGTCATCAAAGCAATAAATATAAGAACAGTACCTCTAATCAGATATGGAGTAGGAATTGTAAATTGGACCTAAAACGACATACAATAAGTAGCATGACACAATAAAAAACCGGACAGCTGTTGACATTCTATGGAGCTCCTCTTCCGAAAGATAATACAAACTGGCTGTACTTAAAGAGAAACCAGGGTGGAAGGACCTTAATTTATGTGGAAGGTGTATACAGATGGAACGAAAAAGCATACTCGAATATTTAGAGAACTTACAAATAAACTATTAAAGACATTGAATAAGGAACAGGTGATGATGTGTAAAATAGGAGAAAACGACAAAATGAAATTCAAAGAGAGCAAGTTAGACAGAGTGAGGTGAAACCCTTATATGGTCTATTTTGGAAAGCCACTGAGGAGTTATGTGGAACAAAAACCTGGGCTTGGTTATAAATGGGGCAATTGAAAAAAGAAACAGATAGCCTAATTTTAGCAGCCAGGATCAAGAGATAAAAATAAACTTGATGGAAAATATCTATGGTGGGGAGAATGTATCAGAAAAATGAAGATTCTCTGGAACTCGGAACGAGACATTGGCAATTTGTGTTGCAGCGTGTCCTATGTTGGCACAGGATATGTATAAGAAATGGTGGCATGAATAAGTTGTAAAAGGTTTACACTGGAATATTTACCAGAAATGGGGATTTGAAGCTGGAGACACCTAGAGTAATCATCGGTTCGAAAGAGTGCTGGAGTGAGAGAAGCGCCAGATATTGTGGGACTTTCCTATTCACAGGGACAAGAAAATAGAAAGTAATAGACCAGATATAACATTAATAGACAAGTAAACGGGAAGTTGCATACTGATTGAGGCAGCATGCCCGTTTTATCCTAGGATCGTAAAGAAAGAGGACGAAAAACAAAAAAAATACAACCCCTTAAAACTTTGAAATTTCGAGAATTTTGAGTATGAAAACTGTAAAGGTTGTGCCTACAATAATAAGTGAATTGGGAACTGCAAGCAAAGGAACAGATAAATAGTTGAAGGAGTGAGGAATACAATGTCCCGTGGAACCTCTACAGACATATTGCCTCTTGGGGATAGGAAAAGTTATCAGGAGGGTTCTAAGGACTTTGAAGACTATTGAAAGCTTGTCTATACCCAAGGTTACATGTAGTAACCCGCTACCCACAAAACTCCTACAAGGAATAAGACCACACCTGTGTCAAACCACCACCACCACCAACAACAACAACAACAACAACAGCAACAATAATAATAATAATAATAATGATAATAGTAATAATAATAATAATAATAATAATAATAATAATAATAATAATAATAATAATAATAATAGCAGTGATGTTTTAAAATGCTGTATGGCTTATTTAGAATCAAATTTTCATATGGTATAGAAGTGAGAGAGAACGCAGAGTTGTTTAACACTGAAGGAGTGTTAGCATTTCGAGGACAATATCAGAAATCCATAATAAAAATGGTAAAAATCAGAAAATGAACAAAAGAAAGAATTTTACGAAGTCACGAGAGCTTTATATACAGCTCAATTATTCCTTGAATAAAAATGGTTTTTATTTCCATTAAATCTACGCACTACAGAGAAAGAATAATACAAATGGTAACTTGGAAATGTCATGGAATTTTCTATTTAATATACGGAGAGATATCGTTAAACAACCACTTGTTGGAAGTGGAACTGTTATTCCTGGAATTTTCCTGAAGAAATTCAGGAAAAAAACTGCAAATAAGAATCCCGGTAACATAATACGTATGACATCTCTAACACGTAGAAGGATTCTAACAAACCGAGTAGGGTTTATAATTGTATCAACGAGTATTTCTATGCAAGACAAAACTCACAGATGAAAAAGTACAGCGAAAGAAATTACACGTATAATATGATACTAATCCAATAAAGAGAAAGGGCTTACACAAGTTAATAGAATATGAAGGAACAAAAAGAAAAATGAAGTAAAGATAGAATGAATGAAGAAGAGGACACTGATGTTTATATTTAATAATACTAGCCAATATAAATGTTCGTTGATTCATCTATCACGTTTTAGATCGTACAGCGAGAGGGGAATAGGGAGAGTGAAAGAGAGATACAGAGAGAGTTAACATCAGAAGTGCAGAATGAGTGCACATACTAGGCTTGATGGTAGGCAGCGAGTAAAAAAAACACTACACATATAGTAAGAGAGAAAGAAATATATATAGAGAGAGAGATGGAGAGAGAGAAATTGACAGAGTAATTAGGAGAGGACTTATACGAATGAGAAATTTGTTTTATTTAATTTTATCTTAAGGTAATAATTACTTTACTCTTGAAAATTAGTCTTTATCAGGAATTTGTTTTATTTGCCTTTCTCTAGCATATTTTCAATGAAAGTTTACCCCTAGAATAGATATTGGATCTTGCTAACATCCTCTTAATATTTTCCCTTCATATCCTTCAGTTACCATATTTCTGCTATTGGAATATACAGCTGTTACTTTAATTAATTTTAAAAATAATGAAGAATTTGCTAAATAATAATTGTGCTGCTATAAAGCTGATGTTTGAAACATAACAAGAAATCACAATGAAAGGTTTTAATTGGGATCACTTTGAAAAACACGGCCTTTGATTCAATTAATTTTGAAAATAGTTGTGTTATTCTATTATCGGTTATAGCCAGAATAAGTGGCCAAGCAAGCTGGGGCACCGAAGAATTTAGTAAAATAACATTGTCATTATTAAACTGATATTTGGAATATAAATTAACATGGAATTTGGATAGAGGGTTGTAATTTAGATCACTTCAAAACTTTTGTTACCAAATTTCTATTGAAATACACTGTTTTTGTTTCAATTACTTTTGAAACTAACAAATTAATTTACTAAAATAACTTTGTCGCTATTAAGCTGGTGTTTAGAATATAAATTAACATGGAATTTCGATCAAGAGTTTTAATTTAGGTCACTTTAAAACAGGAAATTTGTTTCATAGCACCAAAGACGATATCAGATGGATTAATATTAATAAGGTTAGCACTAATCCAAATTTCACTTCTCAATAATGATATTCTACTGGGGAATCTGGCCCACTTTATTAACAAATTATGAAGAATGGTAGAATGGACACTTCAATAGAATAGCAACAACATATTCCTGAAAACCTTGCAGAGGAACATGACGGATTTACATTAACAAGTGTTTGGTACATGTGAGACAACCATTGTAGTTATAACTGTTCGTGTAATAAAACAAAATCAATAGATTACAATACGGAAAGTCTATTAAGACTCAATTTAGGGGAGGAACCGCAAGGAATAGGTCCTCGGGGATGTACTGATATCGTTGCGGGAAAAAAAAACTGTGTTCATACAAGAAAAAATGTGTAGACTTCACAAACCATAATTTTTTATTCGTTGTTCAGCACACACACACACACACACACACACACACACACACACACACACACACACACACACACACACACACACA
>JAOPUL010000002.1:60695671-60709494 GCA_027564515.1 Octopus rubescens | reverse complement strand
TAGATAGATAGATAGATAGATAGATAGATAGATAGATAGATAGATAGATAGATAGATAGATAGATAGATGGACATGTGTGTGTATCTGCGTCTATTGACAACGTTCGCGTATACACCATTTTCGAGATGTGCCCTTTTTGTTGTTGAAAAACAATTTATCTGTTCGATGCGTAAAGCTTAATAAACGAGGTACCAGGCTGAAATAGTTGATGAGGTTCAAATGATCGACTAACACCCTTGAAGTTATGTCAAGTATGGCTGCATCCTAATGGCGGAAAACAGTAAAAGCACAAGTATTTCCTAAACTTGCTGTTCACAAAACATACGAGCTGGCATTATTGAGAACAAGAATAATAAATCTAAGACAATTGAATTTTGTGAAAGTAAGAAGCTAGTTTTTATATCATTTGAAGAAGCTATTGACCATGGGTTCTACTGCATTATATTGTTAAACGTCTTGCAAAGAAATTGAACTCCTTTTGAAGACATCGATTTTCTTATTTCTTTGTACCTTCTCTGTGCTCAATAAAAGACATGACCTCTGGACGATAAACTACAGCAGCACTGGTTATTCTTATAATTGTCGTTTATAGCCGATATTTGCTGCATATATGGCTACGTGGTTAAGATGTTTGCTTCGCGATTAAGTGTTTACGAGTACGATGTTTGCTTCGCGATTAAATGTTTTCGAGTACGATTTTTGCTTCACAATTAAGTATTTTCGAGTACAATCATTGCTTCGCGATTAAGTGTTTTCTAGGACGATGTTTGATTCGCGATTAAATATTTTCGAGTACGATGTTTGCTTCGCAGTTAAATATTTTCGAGTACGATGTTTGACTCGCGATTAAGTATTTTCGAGTACGATGTTTGCTTCGTAATTAAGTATTTTGGAGTACGATGTTTGCTTCGCAATTAAGTAATTTCGAGTACGATGTTTGCTTCGCGATGAAGTGTTTTCTAGGACGATGTTTGACTCACGATTAAGTATTTTCGAGTACGATGTTTGATTCGCAATTAAGTATTTTCGTGTACGATGTTTTCTTCGCGATTAGGTGTTTTTGAGTACGCTACCACTGCACAGGACCTTGGCCAGGTGTCTTCTATCATAGCCCCGAGTTGGCAAACGCCTTATGAGTGTAATCCGGAGGACAGAAACTGTGGAGAAGCGCTCCTGGGTCACTATCCCTACGATGATAGACCTTGGTGGTAAACTGAACCCGCCTCCCATCTTAATATCCCCCATCTGAATCTTTTGGTGTCTTTAACGGATTTCAATCTGTTGTTAACATCTACACGAGATCTGTGGTCTAATGATAACTTCCTACTTTTCTCTCGCCATTTCCGATGTCACTTGAAAGGAGTTAAGCGCACCCACCCTTTCTCATCTGACGAAATCACACAAGTAGAAAACAAAGACTGGTAACCATTTACATTTACAAGGACTCCAGCGTTCAGAGTTCAGAGTTCAGTGTCTTGACTGACTAAAAACAATTAGCAGTGCTGCTTCTGGAGTGCTGGGATCTGAACTTTTAACCCTTTCTTAAGAGAAGTTTATCAAACTGATTAAACTTCAATCATCAGACTATAGCACATATTTGATGAACATTTCTAGTCAGATGTTGTTCATGCTATTTATTTACCATTAGAACGTTTAATATGATCTGATTTCTCTCTTAATAATTTCCTCGACATCACAACGCCGCATAATTTATTAATCTATCAAACAACCCATTCTTAATTTCTCATTTTATTTACTAAATATTTTTTCATTCCAAATATTTTTGTCTCTTATCTTTATATTTTTCTCTCCTTAGTTTAAAATAGTCACTTTAACAATTTTTCAGTATAGTATAACTGTCAAGATCAAACACAAGTAATTCTTGATTTTATTTGCTTTGACGTCATTTTAAATTTCTGCACTATAAAATTAATTTTCATAAAATTACATTGCGAAATGAAAAAATAAAGTTGAAATGCATAAAATATAAAACTAGCCACTTTAGACTAGAAATATTTTTTTTATTATCATTGCTGTTTTCCTCTGTTTATACGTTTATATTTTCTTTTTTAAATCTTTATTTTCTTCTTCTAAATCTCCTAACCCTAGTCTCCACCAGCACCACTATTACATGGAGCTAAAATCATACAAATATATCAACGGAAGCACTTGCTATTTTAAAACTCAGTATAAAAATACAATGATGAATTACTTTTAGGTTAGTTGATGAAGTAGTGGATAGAAAGAATTGCATTCTGGTCTATTTTTCTTCTCTTCATTCATTGCCAACTTCCAGCACATATTTTTTTGGTCTTTTTTTGTTCACTGCTTTGATTTTTTTTTTCTGCTTTTATTTAATTCTTTTTAAATTAACATACTAAAATAAAACAGATAAAAAGAAAGTCTTCAAATAAAAACCAACGAATCGTGAATAAAAGAGACAACTAAAAGCTTTGAAAAAAATATGATCTTTTTAAAGCAAGACGAAAACAAATTTAATACTCGATGTGAATTCATTCTCAATGACTTCGTTGCATATGGTGGTGCCGTCATGACATGCAATGTGTCTTAGGCATTTATATTCCAACCTAGTGGAGCCCATCTCTCTCCAGTTCTGATCAAAGGAGATTTCTTGCAGAAGAAAGAAAGTCAGACTGAAAGAATGAATGAAAAAAGAAGTCTACTCGAGCAATTGGATCACCAAGCCCTAGGTTCATAAGGCCGGTTTCTCGGATGATTCTGTGGCGTAAATATTGCCTCCTGGACGGGGACACCTGATTACTCATTTTTGCCAGCTGAATGGACTGGAGTAACTAGAAATTATGTGTTTTGCTCACGAACACAACGCATCGCCAGGGTTAGGAATCGAAACCACAATCTTACAATCATGAGTGCAGCACCCTAACCACAAAGCCACATGCCTCCACACTCCAGTAATTGACTGGTAATTTATTTATCTATCCTGGCAGAATGAAAGGCAAAGCTAATTGCTGCAGGATTTGAACTCAGAGCGTAGGAAGCTAGTGTGATTAACGGAAAGCCATGTATTTGATTTTCTAATGATTCTAGCAATTGGCTACTTTTCTCCATAATTACAAAGTAATTTAGTTTTACATTTATCACTCATAATAACATTTCCTCCCAATGTCTCGGCTATTTGCTAGGCTACATGACAGAAACAATGTTTCTCATCAGTCATCTTTCATTCCATTAAACTATAAATTCATTCTAATAACAGGTTTAATGTAATTTGTTTGATTGATTCTGGAGAAGATAATCATCTACAGAAGGTGCCAAGCAAAAGTCATGTGAAAGCTTTCTGCTCGGTAGAGATGGAGAAATGCAAATGATTGAACAGATTCCAGAGGCCACTGTTCCAATAGCACCAACAATCGTCCCACCATTTGCAGTTAAGAGGGTGACCGAAATACCGTTCTTGTTTCCTGGCGTGAATGATGCTGGAGCACTCTTTTCAGCCCGTAGATGATAGAAGAAGTCATTTCATGCTTGGACCCCACAAATCAACAAACACGTATCCATGTCCCTACCATAACTAGAAGCAAAAGCACGATTCCCTTATCTTTTGATGAGATGGATAATGGAAGAGAAAAATACGTCTAAAATGTCCGATAATATGCAAAAGTGTAATAGAGTGAAAAACCTCCCCAAAAACGAAGACGCAACGCAGCAGAAAACTCAGGCGTGAGAGATACATTTGCGAAGGCAGACACTCAAAACATGATAATTGAAGGAGAAATAACCAGGACTTTAATAATAGCTTTACTGGCATGGCTGGTTTGAAAGAATCTATAAACATAGACCAGCTTCAGAGAAAAAAATATACGAGAGATGTTACGAGAAACAATGTTGTCTTGAAGAAGGGATAGATTCAGACGAGCAGAGAGAAGCGTTTTACCTAATTCTTTCTTGCCAAAAGTCGGTGTGGCTTTCATGTGACTACAGAAGAACAGACAAAAAGAGACTTTGGCTGATGTATGGAACAATATCGTTTCCATCGATCCGAGTAAGGGATTTGGAAGCGTTGTTTCCATTGACCGGACTAGTGCGTATGAAAGCTTGTATCTGGTAATCACCCAAGATGAGGTGTGTCGATAGCCGAGTTGGTGGATCACACATTTGCCAAGAATCTAGTGTCGTAATATATGGAACAAAGAAATAAAAGGGCCGTGGTCAGAAACTTTTGTAGTGGTGTTGACCCTTGGTTCATCGTCTCCTTTGCAGCATAGCAAGGGCAGATGTTGATCACACAGGTGTAGCACGAAATAATGTGTGATTTAGTGGGTTTTGATGACTGCTGAAAACCCACGAAGCTATCTCGGAGTTTTACCCATTTAGAGGCGCAGAAAGACAAAAACAATTAAATTATTCTTACAAGGCATACATTTCAGTTGCTATACGTATGGCAGTAAGTACACTTGAGAATTCTTCCCCAAGTAGTAAAACTCACTCTATTGATGCAACATGATGGGAAGGGATATAGCGTCTGGAGACCAGTGGAAATCTGTCTTGCAAAGTACTCATAATAAAATAAATGATCCCAAACCAAAACCGCATCAGGACCAGCGAAGAAGGGCACTACGCTACTCTATGATGACATGAGATTCACGGTTCCTCGAGTCTTAAACGAAGAGCTAAGCGATATTCTGGGCGATGTGTCCGGAGAAGAACTGAACAATGTACTAATGGAGGAGGAGGAGGAGGAGGAGGAGGAGGAGGAGGAGACAGATTCTGGACAGTACTCGAGCAATAGATTTCTAGTAGTAACAAGTGAATTAAGTTGTTGCGTGTGTTGAATATACATCCGGTTGCAGTATGATTCCTGTGGAAATCTAGAACAGGAGGCGTGCGCATTGGAACATTATGAGTAAGGACTGCTTCTGAAACAATACGAAAGTTGAGAAAGTAGCTTTTAAATACGTACAAGCTGTGTTTTCTCCAAAACTTACATTTAAACGAGTTTGACTTCATGTGCATTCTAAGCGATCGGCATGTGACTGCATAATTAGCATCTGCGTGCCATTGCGTAATAAACATCTACATGTCACTGCATAATAGGCGTGTATATGTTACCGCATAATAAATAATGCTTGTAGTCAAAAACAAAACAATTTTATAAATTCGTACAAATTCGATTTTAAATAGCGAAGAAAAACGTTTTAGATTTTCATTTTCATTTTATTTATTTATTATTTTTTTTTTTCTGCGTTTATAAATGTGCGGCTTATCAATTTATAAGAAAGCTGCCTAGTGAAACACATGATCAAATTGGATACGTTCAATGTAACAATATTCACACTTGCACTCAACAAACAGCTCACCACTACATTTGCATAATCCTTTCTATACTGGGCACAAAGACCTGAAATTTTCGGAGCTGAGGATAGTCGATTAAATCGACCCCAGTACTCAACTGGTACTTATTTTATGGACCCCGAAAGGATGAAAGGCAAAGTCGACCCCCGGCGGCATTTGAACTCAGAACGTAAAGACGGAAGAACTACATCTACATAATAGCGGTAATATCAGCACTAATGAGCCATTAAGTGGTTGCTCAATTTGCTAGAAATAGCAACCAAATATTTCTGAAATTATAGCTTGCCATTATCAAATAGTAACAACTAGAATTTAGATTTAACTCGTTGTTCTAAAATAATAGAGGGTGATCACTGATTGAGTGCTATTGATCATAGGTTTTCTCAATCAATGATGTTGAATAGAAATAACAAAAACAACAACGATAATCATATCAATATAACAATAATGAACGAACGAGAGAACTTCTACGTGGTCACTCAACCTCTTTGACATTGCAGGCAGATCACTGTTTTCGAACCAAAGCCTAGCATTTATAATAAGCAATATCGAATACACAACACATACGCAAGGTGTGTGTGTTTCTGATTCGTGGGTCGGCCGCATTTTAGGCGTAAGAGTATATATTCTCAACAATGCGCCTAGTGTGAAAACACCTACAAGTTAGTCATAGACAAGCGAGATAGCTCGCACCAAGCCTCGCTCTGGAGCAGTAGGCATTAATGTTTCGTCATTCTGTTGACTTATCGATACTACGTACCAGGGGGCGAGACCCGATGCAAGCTAAATCGCTGTCTACGACTATATGCAGAATGGTGTAAAATCTTTGTACTAGTACGTCCCAACATTTCATCCCATGGAAAATATTCAACATATGAGTTAGAAGCAACTTGCGGGATATAAACAATATCGAATACACATAAGCCAGGTGTGTGTGTGTTTTCTAGTTCGTGGGTCGGGCGCGTTTTTAGGCGTAAGAGAACAATGCAACTGAGTTACCTTATCTTAACTACAGAATGTCTAAAAACAAACGATGCGATGGTCACGGTTGGAAGATGTTTGAACTAGCGATCATATAAGCAACAAAAGCGTAGTTACAGTTGGTCTGGAAAGCAATGCAATGGTATGAAAAGGTCCTTCTAGCTAATGAAGGAGTAAAGGTCAACAAAGAATTCAGTGATGATAAATTACGGTCCTGGCTGAGAAGTGCAGCTCTAAAAGCCGAGAGTAAAGCGTTTTACATAGCAACACAGGATAAAAGCTTTCGCACCAGAAACTACCAAAGGATTATCATAAGGCAGAATACTAACAGAAAACGTGGAAGCAACAATGTTTGTTCTCTTTCTTCACTCAGCAGAGACACACAAACACGCGTGAATATATATATATATATATATAATTTATATAGAGTTTAACAGCTTACAGATCGCACTACATTACCAAGAAGGATTTTAAATAATCATGAATTATAATTAGGGGCTCTCAGGAGAGAGCCAGTATTGCTAAAAATAGGAGTTAAATCACTCCGATTTGCGAAGAGAAATTCTCATTTTAGATTGACAAGGGGAATAACGCAAACCAGAGTTGGCTGACAATACAAACAGAAACCGTTGGACTTAAGTTTCGAGGATTCACCTTTCAACAACGCTACTGATATTCCCCTCGGCTACTGGTTAGTAGTCACAGCCCTTGTCATCCGATATATATATATATAGGTGGTGCTATAAAGTTAGACATGGCCTGGGACAATGCTGGCCGAAACTTATAGAGTTAGCCCAATCACATGTGACATCCTCATCACATTTACCCACCTTTCAGCAAAAATACTGGGAGAGGGGAGGCAGCACTTTCCTCTCCACCCTCACTTTCCTTTCCAAGTGGAACTTGGACAAGTCGATGAGAGCTTGTCCGAAGATGTAAGTATGTCTTCAGTCCTTTCAACCTCATCCACCACACTACCTCTTTCGCTATAGGCACTAGACAAAGGAAAATTGCCGGTCTTTCCCCTGCCAAAGGAAGGTGGCGGGGTGATCTTCACGGTGGCCTCAGCCGATAACCGAATCTGCCCTACACACGACAGCAGCTATTTGACAAAGCTTCACAAATCGGCAATGCCCAAACTCTGGACGAATGCATGCAGAACGATTTTACCAAGCTGGTCTCGAACTGGCAGAACTCCCTGATAGCACAGCCATGTCAGAGACTTCTGGAAAGTATCCATAGATCTCGACCCGAAATTCCACCAGAGAAGACCAGTTAATTGATCACACAGTTTCCCCGAGGAGGTCATCACTCACTCTTGCCTGCTACTAATCCTCTATATAATTCCAATGTGAAACCTCCACCGACTGCATTGTCTAGCTTTCAGAGGGCCATGAGAACTTGCCGATACTCCAGGTACCAAGCGCCTCTCTCGGTCTACTCCTGATCTAGGACTGTAGCTCCGTCAATGAGACGAGCTGCGGAAAATCCTGTCTAACAAATAGTGATCGCACCTGCTCACTGTCAAGGAAACGCTGAGGGTGTCTCAGTCTCAGCGCATGTCTGTGCATCATTAGCCACAGCAAGCCCAGTCCTCCACTCAACGGCTGCTGACGAACGAAACACGTCACTTCCACAGAAAACGGAAGAGCAAGCACGCCAGCTCGATCAATACTGAAGTAGGACAATAGACGACGGTCAGGCGGTAGTAGCTGACGGGTGATATACGCATTCTCCACCTCCACCCGACCCTTCAGGAACAGCTTCCTCTCTGCCCTTATCTGTGGATTCCATCTAGAGGTCCGGTCCAAACCAGACCCTGAGCACGTATATGGACTGAATGTGCGATGTACATTGTGGTGATCCAGCCTCTGAAAACAGAACCGGAACCTACCTCCAAGTATTCGTGTTCGACCCTATCAAAACGTTTTGATTGATTCAATTTGATAAGGGCTCCACTCATGCTAGGTTTCCTATCCACTCGCTGATGTAACACTTGAAGTGGAGGTTGTCGTGGATAGCGCTGTTTGGGATAGCGCATGTCTGCGCATTAGTGACCAGCTTATCGACGATAAGCGCCAACTTCTTAGATAACACCCAGGTTAAAATATTATAATCTCCGTTCACCAGAGTTATGGGCCAAACCTTTTCTTTTTGATCCCCCTTGTGCTGGTCCTTTCTCAGCAGCACCACCACACCATGACTTACAGCCCTGGGAATTCTCCCGTTCTGCTGCCAGTTGCGGTAGACATCCGCCAAGAGATCACCGAATAAGTCTGGCATATGAAAATATAGCTCGAAAGGCAGACCATCGAGCTCCGGTGACTTTCCCTTGTGCTGCTGGTCATCGCGTCCTCTATATTTTCAGAATTCCGCATCGTTGGCGGAAAGGCGTGGCATGCCGCTGAGGAAGCAGGTCACATCTACTCCCGTCTCCCACTCACCACTCACTCCGTACTGTTCGGCAAAGTGCCACTGAAATTCCGCACACCTCTGCTCGGATTCGAGTAGAATGTGCCCGACCCGCCCGTCAAACACCAAATTGTAACTATGTTGCCACGTTGCACCTCTGCCACCCGGCCCATCGAAAGGCTTTCATTCCCTCCTGTCTTAGTGCTCGCGATCTAGCTCTGACGACGCAACCTTCATACTTAGCATTGAAGAATTAATCAAGAGTCAATCTCGCTGCCAGTACGTCAGTCATTATGCCTCTCCTAGGAGCCTCTTATAACTTCCCAACTAGGTCTCCCTCTATCCTAGATTCTTCTAACCCCATTTCCTTACTAAACTCTACCGCCTCTACTCTAATAGCCCTTTTCAGTGCTATTCACCATCGGTTATTGACGATTGAACACGGCAACTTCCGAAGCAATACCTTACTAACCCGGTCTCTCAATGCTTGACACGCCGGGAAGGAAGCGTTCAACTTCTAGTACCCATGTCCTTTCCTATGGACTCTATCTAGGTCGACCGTGCAGATCACAAATCTGTGGTCTGTGTAGCCCACAATTTTGAAATGTGGGCAACCTATGCTACTTTTGTCTACTGACCTGCAGAATATTCTATCTAGATACGATCTGGAAGACCCGGCACTGTTTGCCCATGTCCACATTGGTGCATTCGGGAAATCCAGTCGGTACCTGTCTGCTAGTTGGAAGCGGCTGAGCAGGTTTGTGAGGCTTTTACACCCCCTCTCCTATCGGCTAGCCCCACTCTGTCCAAGCGTGCATCCAAGATAGCGTTCCAATCGCCCACTAGAACTAAAGAGTGAGACGTCCCAAGGAAAACCGCCAAACGTCTGAAGAAGTCTGGCTGTCCCGCCTCTGTTGGGGCGTACACGGCGACCAGTCTGAAAGCACCACCTTCGCTATTTCTCACATCCAGGACCACCAACTTACTTTCCGGGTCCAGAAAGACCCTCCGTACTTCGAGATCCAGGCCTCTCCTAAACAGTACTGCTACTGCGCCTCCCATTCCAGGCCGACTGAGAAAAGCGTAGATCTCAAAATCATCCAATATGGGGGTCAGATCGCTGTTATCAGTTCTCCTGAACGCTTTCTTTTAGGGGCGGGTGGGGTTGTGATGGTGTTGATCGTGCTGGTGGTAGTGGATTTTGTTGTGTTGATGGTTGTGGAGCTGGTGGGGTTGGTGTTGTTGTCTGTGTGACTATATTTGTGTTGTGCGCATTTTCTGTGTTGTGCTATGTGTGTGTTGATGTGAGACCGGCTGTTTTCCTCCTGTGTCTTCTTTTTAATTTTTGGGTTTTTTGTCGTTCTTCCTCATCTTCGCTTTGAGATGTGTAGGAACCAGAGTCTGTGTAATCCGCCCCGATGAGAGTGGGTGGGTGTTTGTCTTTGTGTGGATGTCTATGTGTGAGTGTGTGCTTGAGAGAGGGGGAGATGGAGAGCTGGTTTGAGATGCGCTCTGAGGGAGTCTTTCCCCTGTTTTTCTTGCTGTTGGTGGTGATGGTGCTGCTGGAGTTTTTGATGTTTTTGTCGTCTCAGCTACTTTCATTGAGGTCTTATCTGGCGATCTTGCTGGTTTCGCAGCCACTGGTGTAGTTATTGGTGCTGCTGCGTGTGGCATGTTGTTACTGTTGTTGCTCCGGCTGCAAGTGTGGCATGTTGTTATTGTTGTTGAGGGTTTGTTGTAGGTAGTGGGAGTGGCCTCGAACCTCCTATCCTTTGGGGCCAGAAGGACTCTATGGTTGCCTGTGGTTCCACAAAGGTCATATTTAGGCTTTCGGCCTTCCACGACGACTCGTAGTGCCATCTCGTTGGGCAGCTGTATAATGTCCGGGATTTTCTCTATGTTTTCTGGCTTCACATGAAGTATTTTTCTATATTAATCCCGGACCAGTTCTCTCTGCTGCTCCGTCTGACTTCTAAGAGTGTCTCCAGTTCCTCCATAACGACGCACGCCACAATCCACCATACGTTCACACCAGGCGGAACACCCGATATCCTTAGTCTGGCTGTTCTTCTAGAAAGATACGTTGGGTACAGGATAAACTATTCACGCCAACGTGGTGACACTGCATGTTTTCGTGCGAGATCCTCACTTTGAAGAGGACCTCGATGTTGGCAAAGCGTCTACTTCTCTGCAAGTGGGCCACATCCTCCATAATATCTTTCAAGGCTTTCTCAACTTGAATAATTATGTCCGGTTCCGCCCGCCTGCTCTTCTGCGAGACACATCTGTAGAATACTGTTTTCTTCTCACCTTCTAGTATATCCTTAGGCACGAGTACCGTTGCCTTACTTCCCTCAAATTTAATAATTTTGGAGGCTTGAGCCAATTCATTAATTTCCCCATCAAGGGCTAGCGAAAACATTTCTTTTTTTGCGCTAGCCACGCCAGAAAAGCATTTGTTATTGTTGTTTTGGGCGTCTTTAAATTCCTCGCAGGTATTATTATTGTTGTTCATTCCTTCTGCGTTGGTTTTGTCTTTCGCCTGTCCCTGTTATTTTTGTTTTAAACCTATTTGTTGTTGTAGTGGCTGTGGTGTTGGTGGGGTGGAGTTGTTGTTGCTGTTGTTTTCACTGTCCGCTGCTTAAATCCGTGCTGATGCTACTAGTGATGGTGGTGTTAGCATTGCCGGTGGCATTGATTCTACGTGCTCTTTCACACTTCAGGTTGTTGTTGTTGTTGTCGTTGTTGTTGTCGTCGCCGTCGTTATCACCCTTCGTCTCATAGTTTTGAAGAGGAATAAGTGACGAAAGAGGAGGAAAGTCTTCGTCTAAGAGAGAGCTGGTGAGAGGGATGGTTCTTTCCTCGATGCTCCTAAAATGGCAGTTGATGAAGCCATCTTGTTTGTATGTTGTTTGTTTTTTCAAAAATCCAGGTGGGCGTTTCATGAAGGCACAAAATATTGCCCCTTAAGGGGCATCAATAGCCTCAAAACCCCAGCCAATGAATTCCCTGTGTTCATATCAACAAATTGGAACAAAAACGTAGTACATAAATGATAACAAATGGGTGAAAAACTATAGTTTTAGAGAAGACTTACTCCGAGTGTTCGAAAACACGTCCGTCGTACTCAGCAAATAATAATAATAATAATAATAATAATAATAATATCAAGCTGTGAGGATGAATGATAATTACAGGTTTACGTTCTGAGTTCAAATTCCGCCGAGGTCGACTTTACCATACATCTTTTCGGGGTCGATAAAATAAGTACAAGTTGAGCATTGTGATCAAATTAATCCACTAACTCTCTCTCTCTCTCTTTCTCTTTCTCTTACCCCTCCCTCCAAAAAATAGAATTGCAGGCATTGTGCCAAAATTTGAAACCATTGTTGTATTTTTGTCGTTGTTGTTGTAGTTGTTTCGCTTAATATGATGAGGTGTTGATAATATTTAATTCGTATAGAGGGGAATCATAAACAGGATAAAATCTGTATACAGACAGGAATGGTACTAAGTATAATGAATAACGAAGCTGCAGCATCATATAATAAGATAAGATTTCGTATTGTATAGAAATATATGGAATTTCAATAAAAGATATAGAAATATCATACTTTGCTTTTCAATAGATTCAGTTATGAGACATAGATGTGGGGAGTTTTGAAAAGGAAGTGCTTGATAATGTAATATTGTTAACAATATGTATTGTTGCGTTGGCGAGTATAACAATGATTCTTCTCAGATAAAAAGAACATATTGCTATAAAATACCTGGCGTCTTCTTAAGGCGTTTCCTTGCAACAGTGCTGTTATGCAGCGTCTATTAAAACATATACAATAAACAAAGGTATATAAGATCTGGCAATGTTCCTGCTTGCAACAGTTGCCAGACAGAATGACTTAACTTCTACGAAAGGAAACGGGTTAAAATGGCAATAAGGAAATATTAGCCTGTATGAGCAAGCTAGCTCATAAACTAGTACATGGTTCGCTGTGAAATTGCCATCGTACAACGTTAACTGCATTATAACAACATAAAAATACGGAGTAAAAAACATCTTTTATAAAATTGAGAAACAAATTGGAAATATATAACTTTAGCGATGTAAAAAGTGAGGTAGCACTCACATGAAGAAGGTGAAAAATATATATTCAGATAATATATCAATGAAAATGAAGCCATTCGATGATGTAAACGAAGAACTTAAACAAATCATATCAGCAAAAGCATGCAAAATAAGACTCTTCCAAGATGGTAAGTGCTTCTTTCTGGAGAACAATTATTTGAATAAAATATCAAAATTATTTTAGAGGGTCATAACAAAACAACGTTGGAAAATACTCTGACATCAACGGACGCTCAAGAATATTAGGAAAAAATATGGAACAAAAATGTTCAGCATAATCAAAGTGTAGAATAGATTAGAAATTATTGACTCCAGGAAATGCGAAAATTGATATCGACCTCTGTGAGAAATGCCTTGCGAACGAAAAGAGCTGTAGTTCAATACTGGGAAGTATTTTGTTTAAACGTAGTGATCTTGCCAAACCACTTACAAAATTAAGTCTAAATTTTGGAGTAAAAATAAGATAATATGTATATAAAAACAAAAGTACTTCAGTTGTGTCAGTCATAAAGCAGAAGTTCAACAACTTTTTAAGTTAAGTGAATGAAAGCGCTAAACAAATTATTAGCAAATAAAAACAGCGAAACTAGAATACTTAGAAGCAGGCATAAGAAAATGTGTTAGCACAATGAGGGAAGAACAAAGCCATATATATAACAAAAATATGGATGGAGAAAAACACATCTTTAATTGCAGAATTCACCATATAAAGCCAATTAAAGATGTGTTTTTCTCCATCCATATTTTTGTTGAATAATACTTTGAATTCTTGAAATTCCATTAAATGATATTTGGATCTACTCGTCATACATGAGGAATTACCTTGGATGTTTGCTCTGCCTGAATTTATTGGAGCATGATTGTTTGATATAGTTGACCAAATTCGTTTAAGCTGAGTACTTTGTATATATCTGCCAGGATTGTTTAATCCCCTTTTTTCTTCATTATATATATATACATATATATATA
>JAOPUL010000002.1:60461801-60474419 GCA_027564515.1 Octopus rubescens | reverse complement strand
CATAAAAAATGTAAGCATCTGTAAATTGTGTGCTGGTGCCATGAGAAATGTTTCTATATTGTGACAGTTAAAGGCGGGGAGCTGGCAGAATCGTCAGCACGCCAGGATGAACCAAACAAAAAGCTTAGCGGTATTTCATCTATCATTATGTTCTGAGTTCAAATTCTGCCCATGTTGACATTGCCTTTCATCCTTTCGAGGTCGATAAATTAAGTACCAGTTGTGCACTGGGGCTGATCTAATCAACTGGCCCTTTGCCCAAAAAAACTTTAGGACTTGTGCCTATAGTAGAAAAGTATATTGCGACAGTTACAGAATAGAGAAAGTGCAAAACCGATAACTATATAATCCAACCAAAATATTACAGTTATGCAAATGCAAACAGAACTCTTGGTTTAGTGGTACGGAACGTTTTTCATGGTCATTTGACGTTGGTGCACGACCCTTTAGTCGAAGAAACTGACCCGTTGCTTATTCTATCAGTCTCTTCTACTGAACAACTAAGATACAGGGACGCAAACACACCAACATCATTTGTCAAGACCTAGGTTAATTGTTTTCATGATGTAAGTTGCTTGCGTGATGGACTTGTCCAGAAAATTATTTTATTTTACTTTCGTTTTCATGACATTGAACCCAGAGTAGAAACTGAAAGCTGCATGTAGTTATCTATGTACATATGTATAGAAGCGAGTGGGTGTACGTGTGTGCAGGCACGCCTTGTTCAGCTATATGTATTTGTAGTCAGTCACACAAACACACACGTACATACATTACCTTTCATATACACATACACAAATAAATACATATGCATACGACGTAGAAAGCAACGTTTGCTTTGGACTCAGTAGAAACTGAAAGCTGTATGCAGTTATGTATGTAACGGACATTACCGAGTGTGACAACAAAAATGAACAACAGCGTATTAATATTATTGATGATATATATATCTTATTTGTGAGTTTTCCATATGTTCCTTTGTTGTGTGTTTAAATTTTGGGATGCTATGCACCATTCTTCATTTAGCGCAAGTTTTTTATGCTGGCATGGGTTAGACAATCTGACTGGAAACTGGCATGCCGAAGAGCTGAGCCAGACTCCAGTCAGTTTTGGCTCGGTTTCTATGGTTGGATGCCCTTCCTAACACCAACCGCTCCACAGAGTGTACCAGGTGCCATTAACGTATCATCGGCACGGGTGTTTTCAACCCTGGAGTTTACCTTATAAAGCTCATCCACAGGTACAGGCTAACAGACAGCTGGTTTTATGAAACGCATGCCTGAAAATCTGGAGAGAGCCAGTCTTGTCTGCACCCCATTTCCCGTGTGTGCATGTAGAAAGAAAACAATGAGCAAAAGAACTGAAAAATGATCATTAACAAAAACAAAGACAAGGACCAGGGTTGTTTAAATTTTTATTTATATCAATTTATAACAATTACAAAATCACAATGAGTAACACAATAGGAAAATAACTCAAATGAACAAACAGCAGTGAATTTAAGAAACTAATGGAATGAGACATTTTCATTTCAAATTTCCCCAGTTGGAGAAAGAAAACAAAAACCTAGTGGCACCTCCTATGGCATGGCAAATTGGGATAATTCAATAAATTAAGAACTAATTACTAAAACCTGAATATTGTTTGCAGGCCATGGACGACTATTGACATGATGCGGTTTATTAGACCGCATAAGGATAATCTATCCAAGCCTACCCCATTAAGGTATCTGGGTTATTTTTTTCATAAACGTTGCAACAAAAAAAAAAGAAAAAAAAATCGCAAGAAAAGGAATTTGAATAATTCGGTCATTGAAGATACTATACTGGCTTCTAAAAAACTTTTTTCCAGTGTAACTGTTTGAGAAGGGGAGGAGGTGATAATAGAAAGTAAGTCCATAAATTTTTTCAAAACCATGACAGAATGGTTCAGAAGTTCACTCTCCAGCTAAGTGGTTTCAGGCTCAAAGCCACACACGTTTGACTTAAAAGGAAGGGTTTGTCAAATATGTATCTCTCTCACACACACACACACCAGTTTACGTTTATGCAATCAACAAGCAGTGTTGGTATCACTTCTGTCAACATAACATCTGCTTGTTTTGTGTGAAGAACAAGAAAGGCATCTGGCTGAAAAACACTGCTGCTTCAATGTTATATACTAGTCTAACACTTGCTCACATGAGAAAACAAATGAATTTCTCCAAGTTAATTCCCACGATTCAAGGAAAATCTATCTATCTGCAGACAGGGGGGAGGAACACAGAGTCTGTTAGAGCTCATGAGTGTAGTATAAAGTCTACCCAAATCTAGTGACCAACTGAGAAATATGTTCCCTTATAGTCTTTCTAACCAGTATAATTGGCACATACACACACACAAAGTGATATGGGGAAATAACTTAAAATCAGTCAATGACATAAATTTGGAAAATTAAGTTAAAGGATTAAAAAAAAAAAAAAAAAATTTAATCAAACCAGTTGCAAACGTGATCTCAGGGGAAAATATCACATTTGTTTGCAAGTAATGGATAAGTTTAAACCTTACTCAATCTAATTACAGAAAAGAAAAAAAAAGAAAGAAAAAAGAAAAAATGCCATGGGGAATAACTTAATATGAGTTAATGACAATTTTGGAAAATTAAGTTAAAGAAAATAAATAAATAAATAAAAGGCTTAATCTAGCCACAGTTGCAGACAACTGGATAATTTTAAGATAAAGTTAATTCACGTGCTCTGAGGGTAAAATATGACATTTGTTTGCAAATTAGGACCCAGTGAAGTTTAAACTTACCCATTACTTGCAAACACACATACAAAAAAAAAAAGTGCTATGGGGAAATAACTCGAAATGGGTCATTAAAAAATTGTAAAGAATGATAAAATAAAAAAAAAATTAAAAAGCTGCAAGCAATTGGATAAGTAAATTCACATGCTCTGAGGGGAGAATGTCACATTTGTTTGCAAGTCATTGATAAGTTTAAACTTTATTGGATCATGGTGTAGATCCAAGCTTGGGTTAAAGTCGGAACTTTGACATGGTGGGATAGCAGAATTGGTACAGTATTTATAGTATTTGATTTTCATACTTTTTACATTCTAAGTTCAAATCCCACCTCATTAGCTGATTTGACTTTTTGAGATTAGTAAGCACCCCTCCCACTTCCGGTCCCCCTTAAAATTTGACCAATTTTAGTGGGTGATTACCTTTTTAATGGGGGGAGGAGGGGTAGTGTCGTAAACTGATTAAAAATTTAACGTTTTTTTTATCGTAATCTGCACAGGAAACTGCAGAATTTTTCGGGGGGGGGGGTGCATATACCAGGCCTCCACTTTTCGCCATTTCATGATAGATATGACTACAGCCTTACTAGGGATAAAAAAATTAAAATTCTGTTTTTCTATGAAAAGCACTTCAAACCTAATGATTTTCTTTTTTACCACTTCCTCACCATCTTTGGTGACACTCCTAATCTCCCTCAAATTGTATCTGATTTTTTAAAAACCTTTTTTACAGAACACACTTTTTTAAATCAGCGTTTTGCATTGTACACCTATGAAACTAAGTAGTGAGCTGATGTTGTAGTAGCAGAGACAACCTGTTGTTGTTCATTGTAGGAAAAAATCTCCTTTTCTCTGTTACCTTTTGAAAACAATGAGCAACAACAGGCTGTTACTACAAAATCAGATTTTGTAGTCGCAGAGACAACAGAAAAAGTTTTTCAGCTAGTTTCGTTCTTGACCTGTGATTCTAATACTCAACTCTTATTGGTTTTCTAAAGCTATTGTTAGAAAACTAGTGCCAAAATCTACATGTTTTCTACTACATTTCAACCAATAGTATAATTGAAAGGAAGAGATCTATTTCATTCTTTGCTACAAAACTCTTTGTGGAAGCTTGTAAAATCTTTGTGGAATATTAAACGCACATGGGAACATGGAATCTTGTGAAATCTTTGTGGAATCTTAAACGCACATGGGAACATGGAATCTTGTGAAATCTTTATGGAATCTTAAACGCATGTGGGAACATGGAATCTTGTGAAATCTTAAACGTGGGAACATGGAATCTTGCAATTCATGTGAATTAACATTATATGGTGAAATTGTTCGATTTCACGACAACAAAACTGCGGCAATGGATTTTTTTCCGCCAACATGGAATTCATCCAATATTTATCAATTGTCTGACATGTAATTCAGCTTGCTCCTTTTGTTCTGGAACTAACATGTTCCGGTGTAGGAAAATGATACAGCAAAACCGACAAAGGAGGAGAGAATGCGGTTTTTCTGTTTCTATTTTAAAAAATACTTTCTTTGAAGGTATCCATTTACCTCTATGGAAGGTTCTTCTATTTATTAATCATTTCCTGACAAGATGTTGGTCCCATAAATGTATGAGGGAAAATTTAAATATATCATTGACCACCTCTGTTGATTGGCGATCTTTTTGTTCAGAGCTCTGTCTGGATTGGGTGCAGAATCAGCAAGGACAAATCGGTGGAACTGGAGTCGAAGCTGAGATCTACACACCCAGTACTCCGCGCATTACAATTAAGGACCACAAAAATAATTTCTACTCTAACCCACAAGTAAGACTAATAAGACTTATTTCGAATACAACGGTGAAGTATATAAACAGATCTCGGGATCTAGCCTCTCAGGCCTGCTGGCCACCTTGTACATGGATCAGCTCGCATGCACGGCACCCTAAACCTGCCACTCATGCATCTTTTTCTCAAGGTACGTCAAAGATATCCTGATGCCCACCTCCTCCCAGGAGGAGGCGACCACCATACACCAAAGTTTTAACAACATTGACAACCGCCTCAAATTCAAGATCGAGCACCTGGATGAGTCCAGAACCCTCACTCTGCTGGATTTCCAAATCAAGATCACAGAGAAGGGTTCCATCCATACAATTTTTTCATTTTTAGAAAAGTGGCCAGTAGGAATCTATTCGTACTCTACGAATCAGACCTGCATACCAGAGCCAAAATCTCATATGTGCAGAACAAAACCATGTAGATAAGAGACAGATGCAGGCTTAATAACCACCCAACACCAAGCAGTTCCTCAAGAACCTAACACACAACGGTTATCTGCCATCCATAGCTAAGTGACTGCATCAACAAAACAAGAAAGTGGGTAGACCACATAAGGTTCCTAATCCCAAGTTGAAAAGTGTTTCCTCAAACTACCCTTCTTCGACGGCAGAACTAGATATTCAATACATGATCCGTAGGGTGGGACTCAACATACAGATGGTGCATATTGGTCCATCCCTGAGGAAAGTTCTATTGAGAAAAAATACCATTCTGGGGTGCACATAGACTAATGGCCTCATCAACGACACCAAAATGTGCTTGAGGGCCTCGTACATAGGGAGCACCAGCAGGAAACTGCATGTCTGTATCAAGGAACACATGCACACAGCCACTTCGATAAAGAAACACCTGAAGAAGCACCACATCCAGGATTTCTACCAGGTCAACTTCAGAATCATGGAGGCCCTCCTCATCAACAGATCAAGAACAGCCATTAACAACAGGAAAGGAAGCAATCTGTGCATGTCACCTTCCTGCATCCCCTCCCCCACATCTGAGCAGGCACTTCAGTTCGATAAAGAAACACCTGAATAAGTGCCACACCCAGGATTTTCAAGTTTCAACCAGGACAACCCAACACAACAGGGGCAACTTCAGAATCATGGAGGCCTCCCTCATTAACAAATCAACACCAGCCATTAACAATAGGAAAGAACTATACGTAGCAGACTGGTTGCTATAACAACACCAATCTGCACATGTTACCTTACTTTGTCTCCTCCTTCCCCACATCTGAGCAACAACTTTCTCGAACTACTGTTTTTCCCAAACTCTTTGAAAATGGGCTTATAACCCCGAAATATTGAAATACACGGTAAAACTGTAACTTTGCAAACAACAGAAATCTAACAGCGTATACTTGGGTGTACCGATGGAAGACTGAGACAGAGTTTAGCAGGAAAAAATCGAAGTTAATACTAACACCGAACCGCGTCATTACATACGAAATATATAACCAAAAGCATATCGCCCTGTTCCGAATCCTGTCAACAAACCCAGCCATCATCATATACCATAAAAGAGGCCCGTCACGTATAAAACATTGCGACGATATCGACCACTTCCATATAATAACCTGGCACATCGAACACCCTTCCAGTCAGCACACTTTCGTCAAACTAAAAAGTTACTGGCAGAAGACGACAGAGTGTACCAACTGACAGCCGTTCAAATCAAATCTCCCGGTGGTTTTGCAGACTACCTGAACAAGTACGAAGTTATTGCCGCGAATGTGATAACAGATGCTGCTGCTATCACAAATAACAAATATGGACGTTCAAGTACCCACCGATAAGATAGAGCAAAAGATCAAGAAAAATGACACCATAAGAGGAAACAAGTATGACTTCATAAAAAGGCTTATGCATCTGTCCAACTCGACATATAGGCGATATTATAAGATTTACCCTAACGGCAGGCAAAGAACAATACCAAGAGGCGTGGAATGCGATATATCGTAACACGCCAAATATCGAATCCATTTTGAAACCGGCAGCGACAACATTACAAATAGAGTGCAGTAGGAATCCCATCCACGAGCAGCTAAAAGAAAAAACATTGCTTTTCAGTCAGACAAGCAATCACACGTGGGATGAGGAGACTTCGATTGGAATTTACGAAGAATGGGCCAGACATCATCACAACATATCAGTGGAGAGGTTTGCCAGGGACTTATTCGAGATATGTCATAAAATAAAACCAAAAATTAATGCCCTACACATCACGGGAGTGCCGAACTCAGGAAAAAGTTATATTCTACGTTCCACAAGGAACGGTCTAATGAACTGCGGAAGGATGAGGTGTCAGGCCAATGACAACTTTACCTTCCGCACATGCGTTGACAAAACGCTAATATTCACGGATGAAATGTGGTTCGTGAATACCAACGTAGAAGACGCGAAATGCATTCTGGAGGGGACGGATACATATGTAAACGTCAAGCACCAGAATGAACGTATCATGAAACAAACGCCTTGTTTCTCCACATCTAACACACATCCATGGGACCATTGTCAACACGAAAAAACGGCCCTTAAAGCAAGAATGATATTATACAATACCAAAAAACCAATGCCTAAATTGAAAGCGTGGGGGCAAAAAGAACTGAATCCACTCATGTGGTTAACCATATGGGAGTATTTCATCGATAAATATCAAGAGGGCACTTATATGTCAGAACCAGTGACAGAATTACTGAAACCAATGATCTACAATAAAACAAATCCCTGTAAGAAGAGAAAAATCGATAACACACAAGAAATCAACGACTTGATACAAGCTATGCAAGCCGACAGCAAAGAAATGGAAGAAGCAACAAGTTTCAACACAACCGCAATTGAAGATATGACACCACCTACACCAGATCCATTCATGTTGAATATTCCACAGTGGGAAAACGACGAATGTGAACTCGATTCTCAGCAGCCAGAGCAGTATTGTAAAACACATAGCCAGAGGGAACCGTGCCCGTTCAGGAAGCTCCCCATGTGAGTAGCACGACGAAATGCAATACCCAAAATATATGACATGCAGACAAATCCAACAAATATAAATACCTTTAAAAAATTCTGTTACGAACTTCATGAACAAGATCCAAATGAAGCGATCGAATATCTTTTGTCTAGATTTTAATTAACAGTGTGTAAACGAATTCAATCGTGTCCTTATTCTTTTCGTTTTCTATTCCTTTGTTTGATTTACGCGCAAAAATGTAATGCGCATGCGTCAGATACAGAAGAAGAAAAGGAAGTCGGCCATTTTGAATCACAGGCCATATTTCTCATAATTTCAAAGGTCTGTGAAAATGGCGTCTTTTCATAAGAACCAGAACAAAGGTATTAATATATATATATCTCCAATCTAGTGTATTGCATCCAATGCACCCGCTGCAACGCTCTCTATATTGGTCAATCAGGACGCCGGCTAGCTGACCGGTTCACAGAACACCTTCGCGACATACGTCTGTGCAGGAACTCCCCCGTCGCCCGCCATTTCTGCTCTGCCGGTCATTCCACCTCAGACCTCACTGTCTTCGGACTAGCACTGCACCGAGGGTCCACCAACACCAGACTAAGACTAGAACAGAGGTACATCTTCTATCTGCAAACTCAGACACCCCGCGGTCTGAATTCTCAATCCCCCGTTCTGTAATCTCCACACACCAGCAACCCAGAACAATAACTTTTTCCAATTTTTTTATTTAAATTAATTTTTTTATTTTTTATTATTTTTTTTTTTAATTATTTTTTTTAATTTAATTTTTTTATTAACTAATTTTTTATTAATTTTTCTAAAAAGAAAAATTTTTTTTTGAAAAAGATCTTTTTAGGAGAATTCTTTTCAGAGAAGTTGTTTTTTATCATTATATTGGTTTTTTATAATTATTTTTTTCGTTCCTTTTAAAACTCTTTATTATTTATTATATATTTTATATATTTTTTTCATTATTAACTCCATATATTATTAACTATTATATACTAGTATAAAAATTTTTATTAACTCAATATTTTATTCCCCCCGCCCTTATAAAGGTACCTGGTGTGGGCACGAGATAAAAAAAAAAAGGAAATGGATTTTGGATGAATCATGGAAAGTTACTGAGACATGAAAATAACAGAAACCAATTACTGAAGGTTAGGAAGAGAATAAGCTGGACCTTAAAAGGGAAATAGCTAATTATTGGAGTGTCAACACAAAAGTGAAAAGGTGTTCAAGACGAGATAAAAGAAAATTTCTGAAGTGAAAACTGATGCAAGCGATAAATTACTCAATGTAAAAGGCTGTAGAGGAACTAGAACAGCTTATGAAATAATAAATGAGATTACAGGCAAAGAGATCAAAAAAACTAGGTTTGGATGAAAATGCACTGATAATTTCTGAAGCTTTCTCGTGATATATATCATCATCATCCTTTAACGGACATTGAAGGATGATGATAGAAAGTGGAAAAAACATCTGAAGGTTGGGAAGTTTGCGTAATGACTAAGATACTAGATAAAAGAAATAGGGAAACTTTTACTGACAGCAGCTATTAGAAGAGTATAGCCGAACAGTATAGTCTTGAAAGTGTTCAGCTTGGTTATCTCGAATAGGATACAGCTTGCTCAAATCATTATACACACAAACAAGCTTTGAACAACAACAAAGGTTATACTGAGGAAATATTTTGGCTCATGCCTTTTATACAACTATACATCAAATTCAGACAACCTTCTTTGTTCAATTCAAAATGGCCTTTCATAGTTTTGAGTTGCAAGAAAAGCCAATAACACAAAAATGACAATAGATTTTGTTTCGTTTGCAAAATTCTTTACATGAATTCTTGGGTTGAAGCACACCGACACAAGAATACATACATGCGTGCATACGCAACAGGATTGCAGGCGGACGTCTACATAACGAACTAAGCCAATAAGTCATTGATAAGGTTGCAAAATGCAACGAATAAACAACTGTCATTTACCTGATGCAGAAACATGAACTGAAGCTGAAAAACTCATCACCACTTTCCCCATCGTGTGATTTTAGTAGAAGAAATTGCACATGCCTCATTATCTCAACAGGTATGTTTAATCCATGATGAGGGGCTTGCAGGTACCTTACCACATGTTGATGTGGAACATATGAGCTTGGTCACTGGTTGTTCAGAAGAGAGATCAGTCAGTAAATTGGGATTAATAAAGAATTATCTGAGGACAACAATGAGTCATGAAAGATTAAGTGCGTAGAGAGCAATGATCCCTCATTATACCCACTCAGATATAGCTAATTTTAGGGTGCTCTTTCTGAATATGAAGTCAGTTTTGCTCCATCACATCTAGATTTTGATTTGATAAAGAAGATCCTTGTGTTTTCTTTCAACCACAAATTTTAATCTGAAAGTTTTTAAAGAAACGTATTCTTGATATAGTTTTGCATGCTGATAACAAATATCGCATTCATTATTTTGAAGCATTGAAGTTACATCTTTTAAGCCAATGGACCTTCAGCCACTGTCCTCACTGGTGCTGGAATTGATGGCTTACCTCAACACCTCAAGGGTGGTGCCTCTGTTGGTCTGGAGCTCTTGGAGAGCCTAACATTCTCCCCCTGTTCTTTGGGGTTAAACTATTTGGTCTCACCAAGCCCAATGGTGACCTCCGCCCCATAGCAGTTGGATGTATTCTGCGATAGCTTCATTTATCAAAAATGCTTTCAATTATGTGAATGAATTGGGGAAACTATATAGTACATCATGGAAATTTAAGCACGTATATTTATCACAACATGAAGAAAATGAAGTATCGTCACCACGCTCCTTAAAACCTGTATGCCCTAATCGGTGGCTAACACGACTTTCTGCAGTCAAAGCCCTTCTCGAAAATTCAGATGTCCTCATTTCTTTAGAAGAGGAAACAAATAAGTTTGGCACCAGAGCTAATGGTATTCTTACAGGTCTATGGGCCAATGTGTTCTTGGATTACATTTCATTCAAATATTTCAACAACAACTTGAAGGATTGAACAAATCCTAATGTACCACCGTCAATCTAGGTGGCATGTTGCATAGTGTCAACCTGGTGCAGTAGGAGCTAAAACCTCTACGTAGTAAAGAAAAGATTCGGGGGCTGTTCAATACAGCAGATTCTGGATGCAACCACAAAATTATACGATTAATAAAATACATCAGAGCAACATTTACCGCCTTTTCCCAGCAGCAACCAACTTGATAAGGAAGTATTTATCCAAAAATGATGATGCATTAACGAGTAAAATAAAAGCAGCAACTGGAGTTCTACTGTAAGTTCTATCCCTTTTTGATGATTAACCAGATGCGATGGATTGTCCTACCATATTGATTATTTTTTTCATTTTACGACTGGCAAAAAAAAACAGCCGACCTTTTTTTATTTGTCAGGTGTTAAGAGTGATTCTGCATCTATTATCAATAAAACTATGAATACTTTCGACTTACAATGGTCCTCTGTGGCAACTATCAACCGGATCCCCAAGGGAGCTCAGCCCTGTTTCACCCGTGTCCTTTCCAGGTTGCTGAAGGACATCTGTCTGTCCAACAACACCTCGGATTGGCAGAAACTAAGCCATGCAACGGCCCAGACAATGAGATAATAATAATAGTACCGTAATAGATTGGTTCAAACATTAAAAATAAACATAAGGTTAGATTCACCCAATTTAACATTATAGATTTTTATCCCTCTATATCAAGATCGTTGCTTAAGGCGATCAAATTCGTTAGAGCACAAATGTTGACATGGGTAAAAAAGTACAATGCTGATCTAGTTCGATTTATCAATGGGCTCATACGACAGCACTGACATCTGCAACTTAGTCGACCTTTTTATATTAGACAACTTGAGATCCAAGCACCCATCCTACAACGTTGGTCTATACAGAGACGACGGATAGTCACACCCTAGATAAGTTTAGGAAAATGTACATGTAAAAATAAAAGTAATTGTATATTGCTGAATGATTGCAATTACAATAATGTAGTATATAAATGTACGGTTGCTCATACTAAAAATGGTAAAACTTTCTATAGAGAATAGATAGGTTCCACTTCAAGTTATATAAAACATCCCAACATAAAATATCATTTCACCCTTTAGTTACCAAAGCGCCCAAAACCGCCCGAAAAAAATTGTCTAATAGAACCAAAGCGCCCAAAACCGCCCAAAATCATATATTCATATGTAAATGAGAATTTCAGCACAAATCTCGTTTGTACATTTGTGAAAACACGCGATTTCACTTCGTAAACAATTGAGTTTCATTTTCCAACATTGATCGACGTGTTATTTTTGATTTTGTGAATTTTAGATTATTTTTTCCAAATTTTTTCAAGATCAATTTTTGGAAAGTTAGCAATTCCGATAAGAAATGGATACTAGTTGTATTCTGTCAAGCAGCTAGTCAGAATTTGAAGGATCCTCAACTGAAGACCTGGAGAAATCAAAAACTTTAATTGAAAAAAGAGACCACGTGGCATTTAATAATTTTTTTTACTTTTTCCACAGTTTGTTTGAACTGATTACGGCGGAAATAAACCGTTACGCTGAATGTAAACAAAGCGAAAAAAAAAGGATAGTTTGTGGCTTCCCACAAACTTAGCTGAAATCAAAGTGTATTTTGCCATAAATATTATTATGGGCATTAGAAATCTACCTAGAATTACAAATTGCTTGAGTAGCGATGAGCCCTTTGGAGAGGAATATGTCTCCAGTATTGTGACGAGGACACGGTTCATAAAATTATCACAATATTTGCATGTGAGAGACACGAGCAGTACACCATAACGTGGAGAACCAGGCTTTGATCCCTTATTTAAAATAAGACACCTCATTGACTGTGTTCAAAACACATATAAAACATTTTATAAACCGGGGAGATATCTCTCTGTTGATGAGGGGATGGTGGGCTATAAAGGTCGAGTGCGTTTTCGACAGTATATGCCAGGAAAGCCCACAAAATGGGGGATCAAAGTTTGGAAGATATGTGAATCGAATACTGG
>JAOPUL010000002.1:60428742-60439365 GCA_027564515.1 Octopus rubescens | reverse complement strand
AGTAGTCGATTTTATCGACCCCAGTTCGTAACTGGTACTCACTTTATCGACCCTGGAAGGATGAAAGGCAAAGTTGATCCCGGCGGTATTTGAACTCAGAACGTAAAGTCGGGAAAATTTCCGCTAAGCACTTTTCCCGGCGTGCTAACGATTCTACCAGCTCGCCGCCTAGTCACATCTTTAATAATGATTTCTATACTGGGCACGAAGGCCCGAAATTTTGGGGGAGGGGAGTAGTTAATTACACCGACCCCAGTTCTCAACTGGTACTCACTTTATCGACCCCGGAAGGATGAAAGGCAAAGTTGATCCCGGCGGTATTTGAACTCAGAACGTAAAGTCGGAAGAAATGTCAGTAAGCATTTCTTCCGGCGTGCTAACGATTCTGCCAGCTTGCCGCCTTAGTAATAATAATAATAATAATGAGGAGAATGGAGATTTTTCACATCAATTTTATTTTACAGTTATATACATGCAGTTTTAAAATAGAACTGCAAGAATTAGTTAGTTTAAGGGAGGAAGGGATGAAGTGTTTTGTGGTGGATGTGGCCACTACTATATATGGTTGTAGTAAACTTGACCTGTAGTTCACCTCTACTAGATGTTGTTTATTTGGGGCTTATTTCTACTATTGACTGGGTTATACATCTAGGGTGATTGCTATTCTTATTTATGTATCTAATGTTTGTGTTTGGCTTATGATAAAGTTTATATATTCCTGTACTTAAATGTAACATCTAGGAAGTTGACTCAGTTATGTTTTTCCTCTATTGATATGGACAGTCCTAGGTTCTTAAATTTAAAAAGTGTTTTTCTATACCTTTCTATCTCTGGGTTCGAGGGGTTATTCAGGCTTAAAAGTGCATCATCCCTGTATAATACACCTTCTATTTCAGGGAATTCTCTATTTATGCTAACTAATATATATATATATATACGTTAAAGGATGATGATGATGATGATATATATATATTCCTACTAAGTCCATAACTTGTGCAGTTTGTTGATCCCATAGGAAATAAAATAGGAAAATAACTTAGATACGACTACTAACGAAAACAATTTAGAAGATAAAACTACGAGTAGAAAAACTGATACCAGTGATTGCACAAGAAATAGGAGATGCCCTTCAAATCTAAAACTGTAGTCTATAGATGCAAAGTTACATCAGGGGATGAAGAGTGTGTATATATATAGGAGCTACCTCGAGTCTCATAAAACAAAGAATAGCAAACCACGAAAATTCCTTTAAACATAGAGATAAAATGTATAAAATAAGTCTAAGTAAGATAATTTGGTCCTTTAAGGACAATATCAAGGTATACTCTAAAGGCTGTGATATCATTACGAAAACAAGACCTTATAAAATAGGTGATAAGAGATGCGAACTTTGCTTAGAAGAAATCGATCAGATTTTCACCTCACAACTTAAACTGATAAACACAAGACAAGAACAAGCTCTAAGGTGCCTTCATAAAAGGAAATTTACATTCAAACAATTCAAATAGACTCTAATAATTAAATTATAATGACAATAGAAAAAACTAAAGACAAACAAAACATAAATCAAACAAAATAGCATACCTCTACATTTTAAATTTTAAATTTAATATTAATGATAAATCTGAATTAACACTCAATCAAACTTTGACATACTTTTTTAGAGCTACACCTCAAATAAACAACAACTTCTAATAAGAGTGAACTACAGGTCAAGTTTACTACAACCATATATCGTAGCAGCCACACACCTACAAAAACACTTCATCCCTTCTTCCCTTAAACTAACTAATTCTAACAGTTCTACTTTGAAACAGTAAGGAATGAGACCCTGAAGAAACGGCACTGACAATGTAGATCTGTTTTCCATGCAGGCATGGGTTGGACGGTTTGACCAGAGCTGTCAAGCTGGAGGGCTGGATGCCCTTCTTAAGCCCACCACTTTACAGTGTGTACTGGATGCTTTAACGTGCCACCAGCACCAGACTCTCAGCCCTAGTGCTTTTTATTGGCACCATCACAAGTGCTTTTTACGTGGCACTGGCACAGTATTCCGGGTGCTTTGACTTGACGCAGCCGCTTTTCTTAGCAACAGGACTCTGAACACGGCCACTTCTTAACACATAAGACTCTCGACGCAGCCGCTTCTTAGCAACAGGACTCGATGTGGCCACTTCTTAGCAACAGGTTTCTCAACGCGGCCACTTCTTAGCAATAGGACTCTCGACGCAGCTGCTTCTTAGCAACAGGACTCTCGACATGGCCACTTCTTAGCAACAGGGCTCTCGACGCGGCCGCTTACATATTTATACAAGTGTCCTTCCATTTTTTTTTTTTTTTTTGTTTAATGGTAAGGTATTGTTTGAGGGGAATTTGGCTGCTATTTCTAGCAAATTGAAATGCCATATCAAGTCTCATTAATCCTTGCCCATATTTTCCCACCTGGAGAAATTTGGACTGTACATCAACCAATATTATTTAATATTACCAAACCAAAATTATTTCTCTGACTTCAATTCTAGGCAGCTTTAAAAGTACTGCAGGCATTAATTCCATTTCTTCTTGCTACTGATTAATAAGATGGTGAGTGAGCCTGTAACATAGTTGCTCAGCCTGCTAGAAATAACAGCCAAGTATCTCTCGAGTTATACCTATTCACTAAAAAAAAATGATTGGACACTTCAAACAATATACATATCTATAGATATATATAACAGTGGATGTCTGTGTGTGTGTGTGTGTGTGTCTGTGTGTAAGTTAGCTTCTACAATTTTCAACCGATTTTCGTCAAATTTGACAAGTGGATTACTTATGCGCCAGAGATTGTTTGTATATAATTTTTTTCTCGAAAACCCTCCCCAATTTGACAAAAATCGGTTGAAAATTGTAGAAGTTACCTGGTTAGACACTTACACACACACACAGACATCCACCATTTTATATATATATATATATATAGATATATGTATACGTGTCAAATGTAAGGTGTATTTGGCTATAGGGCTTTCTTCCCTGCTGTATGGAAATGAAACCTGAACAATCTATAAAGCCCAAGTAGACAAGTTACATGCATATATGATGAGACAGCTATGATGAATCATGAACATTAATTTAAAATAGACAACCCAAGCAAAGCCTTGTACGCCCGCTAGTTTCATAAGCTCTCATGCAGGACATAAACAAATGTTGCTGCTGCCCCAGTTGGCATAAACACTTGTGCATGACAAGTTCCATTTATCATATTCACTTGTAACAATTTGGAGGCTGTACTAGAAGACGCTGGCCCAAGATACCAGTGGGATTGAACTCAAAACCATATGACTGCAAAGCAAATTTCTTAACTGTACAGCAATGTCCAGTATATTATACCATGAAATCCATTCTCCTGAAAATCTGAGGAAACATAATCTTCACGTGTTTAAATTGATTTGAAAATGTAGGCATTTGCATAACTAATGGAAGTAATTTTGATGTTTCTTCCGACATTAGCCATTTAACTATGCAGCAAGAATTGTAACTGTTTCCCAGCCTTGTAGATATGCATCTTCTGCAGATATTCATGTAAATTAAATCAAGTCATTTCGTTCAAATCATTTAATATTTCTATTGAAGGTGATTTCTTGAAATACACATATCATTATCATCATTTGGCATGTTTTCTATGCTGGCATGGGATAGATGGTTTGATCGGAGACTAGCAAGCTGGGGACCTGCACCAGACTCCAGTCCATTTTGGCATAGTTTCTGCGGCTGGAGACCCTTCCTAACACCAACCACTCCAGAGTGTACCAGGCGTCACTGGCACAGTGTTAGCGCATCACTGGCACGGGTGTTGTTGGTGCATCACTGGCACAGGTGTTAACACGTCACTGGGCACGGGCTTTGTTAGTGCGTCAACCGGTACGAATAATACAAATGGGAAAATTTGATCGGGGGGGGGGGCAAATCCAAGTGATTAATACAAGAAAACATTTTTCTATTAATTAAAAAGCAAAGCTTTTTTTGTTTTAATTTAAATTTGCTAAATGTTGAGCATACAATACTTTGGTGTCTTGTTCGTCATCTTGCAGTACTTATGTCATTTCATGGTAAATTTGATTAAATTAATTTGTGTATAAAACACGTTCATGATGAAACCTGCATCAGCAGTTTCCTTTGTTAGAGTTCAGGCTCTGTTTTGAATTACTAATCACTTTTGAATCTGGTTGAATCAAAATTACATTGCAGTGTCCCTTTTTACAAGGCATCCAAGGTTGATGGGATTGAGGAACAAACAGATCCTCAAATCTGGGAGATGGCCTGAAAGCATAAGCAGCAGAGTGGATGGACTCCATTACAGTGGTAGTTAAATTAAGCCTACCACCCGAGTGGCAGGATTTGAACTCTTGATGCCAGGAGCCAGTAAAGACATTGGGTTTGATGTTGTTACAGTTTTACCAATCCATAACTGGCGCTGCGTCATTTACGATGAGGGTTTCGGTTGATCCAATTAATGGAACAGCCAGCTCTTGAAATTAACTTACAAGTGGCTGAGTACTCCAGACACATGTACCCTTCTCAGGGTGGTTCAGCGTCACACACTATGACAATGCTGGCTCTTTGGAATACAGGTACAACTCATTTTTGCCAGCTGAGTAGACTGAGGCAACGTGAAATAAAGTGCCTTGCCCAAGGACACAACGCACTGCCGAGAATTGAACCCTCGATCATTTGATTGTGAGACGAATACCCTAACCACTTAGCCACATGTTTTCACAATCCATTGTGCTAGATAAGAAATTGTTTCTATCAATCCTTGAAAAAATGAAGGGTAAAGTTGGTTTTGGCTGGATTTGAACTCAGAATGCAGAGAATTGAAAGGAATACTGCAATGCATTCTTCTCTGATGTTCTAACAACTAGGCACATTCACTATGTCACTTGGTTCAAGATAATGGAAATCCATACTCATATTTAGCTTGCAGCTATCAATTCATTGCTGTTCAAATGATGAAGCATTCAGGTTACTCTGTCAAATGTAATGCTTATTCACAATTTAATTATTTATACATTCCTTCGTAGCTTTCAAATTTAGATCTGATTCATTATTTTTAGAATGACATAGTAGGGTAGGTGAGAAAGGCCAGATCTAGTCAGTTTGAACATAAAATGGGTAGAATATTTTGGCCGGATGTACCTTATTTATTTAACCCTTTAGTGTTCAGATTAAGCTGTCAAATGTAATATTTATTTGTTCATTGTTTTGAATTAATAAGGCATTAATCTTGTATCCTTGAGGTGTTGATGGTGTGATTGAATATTTTTAGAATGACATTGTATGGTAGGTGTGAAAGGCCTGATCCAGTCAGTTTGAACACAAACGGGTTGACTATTTAAAGCTGGATATGATCAGTTTGAATGCTAAAGACTTAAAGAAGAATCTATAATGACCAGAGCTGTCTTTTACTTTTTAAAGTGTGCGTGTTGGTAAGTGAATTCTCTAGAGTGGTTTTTCATCTTTTACTGATATTTTACTTGAATTGAAAAGCCAGGCTGGGTCCTAACTAAATGTTTGAGTAGTTTCTTTGTAAAGCTTGGCAAGTTTGCAATAAACTTGGCATTAATAAATTTTGGTGAATCTATTCACTTACTTAGTGCTTACTTCTAATAAACATGTTGATAAATCTAGATGAGATTCTATCAACCTTACTAAAGCATTTTAAATATTTCTAAACCATTAGTGGAGACATGTGGCTTAGTAGGTAGGGTGTTGGACTTGTGATCGTAAGATTGTGGTTTCAATTCCTTCCTGGACTGGGTGAAGCATTGTGTTCTTGAGCAAAACACTTCATTTCATGTTGCTCCAGTTCACTCAGCTCGTAAAAGTGAGTGATCCTGCAATGGACTGAGGTCCCTTCTGGGGGGGGGGGGGGTTGTATATAAAAACTATGGAAGCCAGGAAGTTCATCTAGAGCTTTAAAGGAATAATTACTACTACTAAACCATTTTTTTCTTTCTTTTTTACCTTTAGTTGGGCATGACGTGAAGTTAAGAATAGAATTTGATATCATTTAGCATCCGTTTTCCATGCTGGCATATGGTAGTGAAAGGATTTGGATAAACCAATTCAGTGTTATCAGTTCATGTACAGAACCAAAACTTAAATACTCTTCTCAACTAGAAATTTTCACTTTTTTTAAAACTTAGGTTTCAATAAATTAGGATGGTCATACGAATTTGGAGAGTAATTCAGTGTTAGATATTAGCATTTTGATTGGTACTGATGCCATATAGAAGCACTCGTATTGGTGGCATGTTAAAAGCACGCAGCACACACACACACACACACACACACACACACTGTAAAGTGGTTGGCATTAGGAAGAGACCAAGCCAAATCAGACTGGAATCTGGTGCAGCTCACCGGCTTGCCAGTTTCCAGTCAAACCATTCAATCAATGCCAGCATGGAAAACGGACATTAAAAGATAATTGGGTAGTGTTTGTATAAGGAAGTAGCCTGAGGTCATGTGTGCCATCCAGGGAGATTCATGTAACTTGCTCTGAAGTGTAGTACAACAAAATGGATGTCATAGGATTTGAAGTCATTACTGTCAGATCTATAGTGACATTCTTCACTCGTTTCTTTTTTTTCAAGTATCCTATAGGCTCAGTGTTCAGTTCCGGGGAGTTACAAGGAGATAAACTATCTTGATAGACTTCTAGCTCAAGAGGAGATATAGATCTTCTGTATAGGATTCCATTGCTGAGCTCAGTCTCTGGAGTTAAGAATAGATGGGTATGTATTCTACTACTAAGAGTTAAGGTGGTGTTCGAGCACTTCAGGATTGTCTTGCCAAGGGACAACAGCAGGTCTGCAACAAATATTATTTCCTTCGCATGGACCTGTCAGTCGGTCGTTGAATTTCTTAAGCACTTGGGATCATTTTGACCTTCAGATTTTAAAGGCAAATATTAGCTGTTTATTTATTTTCATATAAGCAAAGAAAGAACGGCTAAAAGGGAAGGAATATAATTAAATTGTGCATAGAAAATCTAGTGGTGTAGGAGGAAAAGGAGGAGGAAATGTTGGTGTACAGGTTTGTGCAATAATGATGTTAATGTGCATCAAAGACTTGGAATTTCATTACTAACATTGCTGTTCGTTTTGAAAAGATTCCCTCTTCTCTTCTCTCCTCACCACTTTACTGTGATCTTCACTTTATTGGTTTCAATCAGTATTGGTAAATAAACCTGTTAAATTAGGACTGATGGCTTTCAGGCTTTGCAGACTGCACTGCATTTTCTCAATTCTCCTCATACTGTTTGGCAGTAATCTACTTATTATGCACACGTGTGTGTACATGCGCAGTGATTTGTATGGGATGTGTTTATGTTTAATGATTTGTGTGTGTATGTATGTATGTGTATATATATATATATATATAATGTGGAATGAATTGTATGTAGTTTGTGGTGTATATATAGAATAGCTTCTATAATGTATCTGTATAGAGTGGTTTGTATGCAATATATGGTGTGCTTGGGTTAGTATAAATGCAAACATGCACTAACATCCTGGAAATTGTGTGTATATGTGTGTATATCTATCTAGTGGTATGGTATCAAAGAACTTTTAATGTCTGTTATTAATACCACTACTTCGTAATGGTTTCTAAGTAATGGTTCCAACTTAGCAATACTTTTCTGCATTCTTCCTTCAATGCTGTGTGTGTTCTTGTTGTACTCCTTTAATCCAAATTGTATGCTTTTATCACACTTCTAATAATGTCTCCTGGTTTACAGTTTATAGGCCACAAGCATGGCTGTGTGGTTAAGAAGCTTGTTTTTCAGCCACATGGGCAAGCGCCTGCTACACTACGGGGGTGTACTCGATGGGTTTTTCTTGTCCCCAGCACTAGTGAAGATTTCTTTGTAACTTCAAGGTTAAGGTTCTAAAGTGACCCCTATTTGCTTGTCTATATTTATGTATTATACATTAGGTATATATATACATTATGTATATATGTTTGTGAAGGCATGTGGCTGAGTGGTTAGAGAATTGGATTCACAATCGTGAGGTTGTGTGTTCAATTCCCAGACTGGATGATGTGTTATGTCCTTAAGCAAGACACTTTATTTCACGTTGCTCCTTCTACCTGGAGTCACGACCGATAGATAGTATTAACAGTTGGTAATCAGACCAATGGTAAACATTGTTTCCTCGGTCTGATTTGACGAAAGTTGATCGATGTTTGTGAGTGATTTCTCCCAAGAGATCTATAAACCTTTTGCTTTGTTTTTGGTTACAGGTAAAAAGTGCTAATGCAAAACTCCGTAATTGCCTCTCAGAGATTAAGCAATCTTCTAAAGATCTGGATTTAGCTACTGCACGGTTAGCAGCCTTACAGGATTTAATGTCCAAGTCAGGAGGTAAGGTCTTCTCTTTTAAATATTTCTCTCTCTCTCTGTTTGTAATTTCTCTTATCTTGAACAGATGAATGTTTTGCTTCATATGTTATTTGGTTGTGTTCTAACATACTTTATTAAGGGCAATGGAGTTGGAGCTGGTACAAATGTACTGCAGCTTGCTAAATATAAATTGTTATATAATGCGTTAATTTTCAATTTCACAGATGGTGATTTGATTAATCAGATTTTTCTTTTTAAATTCTGCTCATGATAAATTTATGGTAATATAAAATTCAAAATATTGGAATATGTTATATGAGAGAGATTTAATGTTTTGGATAGTGAGAAAAGAATATAGTAGACAGCCTGCTAGACTGAGATGTGAACGCTGCACAAATGGTGGGAAAGGAGCAATTAGTATGGGCTTAGAGGAACAGGACTAAATAACCACTTAGGCCCCCCCCCCAAAAAAAAAACAATATTAAAGGCGGTGGGCTGGCAGAATCGTTAGCATGCTGGGCGAAATGCTTATCACTATTTTGTCCATCTTCATGGTCAGTCAAATTTTGCTGAGCCAAGGTGTTTTTTTTTTTTTAACCTTTCATCTTTTCGGGGTTGATAAAATAAGTACCAATTAAACACTGGGGTCAATGTAATCGATTTAACCCCTCCCCTGAAATAGCTTGCCTTGTGTCCAAATCAATATTAAAAAGCATGCTAACTTCACAATTCTCTGTATGTGGGTGAAATGTTAAAATCCTTAACCATAACAGGTTAGGCTGCTGAGAAGTATCCCAAGGTTTCATATTGGTTGTATATGCTACTATGTGCTTTCAGTCAGTATTAGAAATAGGATTAAGGTAGTGATCAAGAATCCTCAGTCTCTGCTTTGTCTTGCGCTTCTCATCCAAATCCTCATTGTTTTAAATATAACTCCTCCATGCCTGTGTGGGTCTTTTTTCACGTTTTTCTTTTTTTTTTTATTACACTTGTTTGTCATTGGACTGTGGTCGTGTTGAGGCACTGCCTTGAAGGGTTTGTCAAATGATGATCCCAGTGCTTTTAAAGCCTGGTACCTATTCTATCGATCTCTTTTGAACTGTTAAGTTATGGGTACGTAAACACTAGTACCGGTTGTCAAGCACTGGTGGGACACATGCGCGCTCGGGGCTTCTTTCAGTTTCTGCTTGCCAAATCCACTCACAAGGGTTTGGTTGGCCCAAGGCTATTGTAGAGACACTTGCTCAAGGTGTCATGCAGTGGGACTGAATCTGGAACCATGCAGTTGGGAAGCAATCTTCTTACCACACAACCATGCCAAGCTCAGACAGAATCAGTTGAGGTATATTTTCTATGGCCCTTTTTGTTGCCAGTCCTCATCTGTAAGGCAATCTTTCATCTTTGCTGAACATGTTTTCATGGCAGATTGGAAACCAACATCAATTGGATGATAGGGACGCTTGTTGACTGCTGTCACTTGTCATCATGACAAGGCTGTATGTGTGCACACACATACACTGAGTTTCTTTCAGTAACCATCTGTCAAACCTATTCACAATGCTTTTTCAGATCTATAGTGACAATCTGGGTCTCCAGTAGATGCATGTCAGATCTATAGTGACAATCCGGGTCTCCAGTAGATGCATGGCTAAGGTGCAGCACAGTGAGGCTGATCCCAAAACATGGTTGCACTTAAGTCATTATTGTAAAAATGTTTTGATTTTTTTTTTCTTTTTTTTTTTCCATTTAAAAAAATGTTTCGGGGTTTTTTTTCATTTAAAAATGTTTTTTTTTTTTTAATATTTAAAATTTTTTTTTTTAATATTTAAAAAATATATTTTAGGATTTTTTTCTTTTACAATTAAATGAGGTGACTCTTACACTTATTTATATTTTGTGGTTTTCAGTTTCTCACCCACATGAGAGTTTGCAGTTAACATATGAGAGCATACAAAAAGGAAAGAAGCTGGTCGAGAAACTAGTACAGGAATCCGAAGACTTAGACAGCCCTAGTAAGTAGTTTGGCTCATAAATTTTGAATGTATGCATTTGTTGACATGTTTGAGGGAGGAATTTCTTGGTGATGAAGTGTATTTTTAATATTTACATCTGAACTATTCTTCAATCAGTTTGATATCTGACAGTCATAGGTTTGCTAATCATCATCATCCTTTAACGTCCGTTTTCCATGCTAGCATGGGTGGGACGGTACCACAGGAGCTGGCCAAGCCAGA
>JAOPUL010000002.1:59186417-59199874 GCA_027564515.1 Octopus rubescens | reverse complement strand
CTGTAAAGTGGTTGGCATTAGGAAGGGCATCCAGCTGTAGAAACCAAGCCAAATCAGACTGGAACCTGGTACAGCTCTCCAGCTTACCACCATGGAAAATGTATATATATATATATATATATATCAATGATTCCCAATATGGCGCCTGGGAAAATTGTGGGGTGTGGAGTCCAAATTTTTTTTCTTTTTGAATGTTATAAACAAAACGCTGCTATTGTCATTTACATGTTTTCTATGCTGGCATTGATTGGATGAGACTTTTTGAGATGGTGTTTGACAGCAAGATGCCTCTCCTGGGCTGACTCTTTTATTCAAATAAGGTACTTTATTATCCACTATACTAATATTTACCATTGACCACACCTCCACCCTTGTACATTGTCCTTTATCTCACTCATAACTGCCTGTCATTTTCCACTCACACGCTTCTGAACTTATCCACCCACACCTCCACAAAGCTCACCTTCTTGTACCTTGACAGTATGCTCTGACACATTGCCACCAACATCTTTATCTTCTTTCCAGCTACTACCATCCACTTTTATATAATGCGAAGTAGCCATGTATCTCTTCTATAACAAGACACCTGTGTTTGTCACTCTATAGCCTGGCACAAAATCAATCCTCCACTACTATAATGCTACTCAGTTGAGGGGGCTTCTTTTTACTTTGTCTTGCAAGTTATTTGGCACCATCATGAGACTCTTTAAAGTGGTTGGCTTTAGGAAAGGCCATGCCAAAACAGACATTGGAACTCAACAGTCCCCTTGCTCATTGGATCCTATGAAAGTGTCCAACCCATGCCAGTATGGAAGATGATTTTATATATATATATAATAACATTAATAACTTGCAGATGGAAATTTATAAGCTTTATTAATACACCGCAACATATGTTTCTGCAGCCCATACGTTCATTAGGTAACAATTTTTCATATTCATAGATATTACTTAAGATCACTCTTAATATTTATGAATCTGAAATTTTTCCAACTCCATTTTAACGTAGGTGTTTCCTCAGGTGTTGCATTCTTGCTTCTGCAAGCCTATCTATCGACTTTAAGGACATTTACTATTTTACACCAATTAAATTATTCCATTCGATTGTAGGATGTTTCTTGCGACTAGTCATAAACAAAGACCCTTCTCCACCCCCCACCCCCCAAAAAACACTAAAAGAGTATTACCTCTGCATCAACTGGTGGGTGTATCTTATGAAGGAACAAACATAGATAAAAACAAAACAAAGAGTCAATCCAATACTTTCAATTCAAAATAACATAAAAGGGTACAAAGTATAATATTCAAGTTAAGGGTGGTGTCTCAGTCTATGTTGTGATGCATTAATAAAGCCTATAAATTTCCATCCGCAAGTTATTATTGTTTTTATCCTAAACTGAAAGGAGTTCCACATTGTATACCCATACCATTGGATTACCCTGGAAGATGAAATTAACAGGTGGTAGTCGACAAAGAGAAGCATAAGAACTTTTAAGAGTGCTTTCTGAAGCTTTTGCCCAAACAAAACAAAACTAAACGTGTGTGTATATATATATGTATGTATATGTATGTATGTATGTATATGTATGTATATATATGTATGTATATATATGTATGTATATATATATATGTATGTATGTGTATATATATGTATGTATATATATATGTATATATATATATATACACACACATACAAATTCAACAGGGGTTGGTCAGCAACGTTCTCAAATTTTTTTTTAATTTCCACCATTTGTTTTTCTATAAGAGATATTCCCTGAAAATTTCAACCTCATTGCTTAAGCCAATCTTATTTTATGGCTGCAGGAAGAAATTCAATTGGGAAAAAAATTCGATTTTTTTTTTTTCCCCCCTCCATTTTTAAATCTAGATAACTGATTTAGGTTATAATCATATCAAACTACATATATTCTAAAAGTACACTTGCTGGTGAGTCTAGAAATGTAGGATTCAGGTATTTAAATGTACCCTAAAGATTGATTTGTACCCCCCTAAAAATAGCCCTAAATTTTAAATTTCCACAATAAAATGTGATGAGTGAGTGGCAAACAGTTCTGTAGCTACAGACAAAAAGCGGAGTTATCAAAACTAAATCCATCCCCATTAGAAGAGGAATATTCCAAGGAAACTATCTCCACTCCTTTTCTGTCTGGTATTAACATCTTTAATATATTAAATAGAACTGGATGTAGATACAACTGATATGGTAAAACAATCAACCATCTCTTGTATATGGATGATCTCAAATTGTATGTTGCACATGATAACTAGAAACACCACTATAGACAGTACATGGATTTACCAAATAAATCAATGAGATTCAGCTTTAAAAAATGGCCAAAGCGACCTTGGAGAGAGGAAAATAAAACACACCAAACCCAGGCATACAAATACTTAGGAATTAATGAATTAAATTGGATACAACGTACACAAATGAAAGAAAAAATAAAGAAGGAATATCATAAATGAATTAGATTATTACTCAAAACAGGGCTAAATGCAAAAATAAGGTTATAGGCATCAATGCTCTAGCTGTCCCAGTTATAGTTTACAACTATAATATTCTTAATTGGACACTAAACAAACTAGCAAGATTAGTCAGAAAAACAAGAAAAATAATGACTGTATTTAGAATAAACCATTCAAAATATGACAGACAGGTTATATACACAACAAACTGAAGATGGTAGAAGCTTTATACACCTAGACAACTACTATAAAATATCCATCATAGGACTACAAAAATAGCTGGTTCAGAATCAAGGAAAACTGATACAAATAGCTACAAAACATGAACAAAAAAAATACTTTTCTGTCTTCAAGGAAATTGAAAATACAAAGCAGAATCTCCAATAACTTATAGATATGAATAAAAAGAAGAAACAACAGAAACTAAAGCAGCTAAAACTGGGATTACAGAATACTATGATAAAGCCCTGCCAAAAAAAAAAGCCGTTAGCAAATACTGGAATAAGCTGAACAGAATGGAAATAGACAAAGTAAAATCCCAACAGTGGCTGAAAAGCAGAGGCTGAAGAGTTCTTAATTGCAGAACAATATCAGAAACCACTAAAAACACAATGGAGCAGAATACAATAATTGCAGACTGGTGATAAGGAAGAAACAATAAATCATATTGTCTCTGGCTGCCGTCTTGGCCAACAAAGAATATATCCAAAGGCATGGCAGAGTTGGGTACAGTGGAAGTATCAGCACTATGATACAGAGAAGAGACGGTATAGACATACCCCCAGAAAATATCGAAGCAATCATACTCTGGGATATGCTAATACACATAGACAGAAGATCAAGGTTAATAGACCAGAAATTGTTGTCAAGGACCACCAAGAAAAAATTGACATATCAGTCTCACTAGATGTCAATGTATCTTTTAAAGAAATGGAGAAACTATTTAAATACAAAGATCTGGAAATAGAGATAACCTGAATGTGGGGCCTACAAACAGAAACAATAATAGGTGTGGTAAAAAAAAACAAAACCTGCAGGCAAATACATAGCCAAAACCCTAGGACTTATGAATGTATATAACATACAAAAAAATAGCACTGCTTGGCATCACACACATCTTATGCAGAGTATTTTCAATACAGTAAATAAAACAAATCGTAGAACATACACCCAAGGCATACAGAGCTACACTTGTGCAGTGAAAATATGCAATAAAAATAAGACTGCTAAATAATAGTAATCCTTTCTACTATAGGCACAAGGTGAGCAATTTCGGGGGAGGGGGCTAGTCAATTACATTGATCCCAGTGCTCAACTGTTACTTATTTTGTCGACTTTGAGAGGATGAAAGGCAGAGTCAACCTCTGCAGAATTTGAACACGGAACATAAAACTGGTGAAATGCTGCTAAGAATTTTGTCTGGAGTACTAACGATTGTGCCAGCTTGCCGCTTTCTTAATAATAATGGTTTCAAATCTTGGCACAAGGCCAGCAATTTCGGGGGAGGGGTTAAGTCAATTACATTGAGCCCAATGCTCAACTGGTTCTTATTTTATTGACCCCAAAAGATGAAAGGTAATGTTGACCTTTGTGGAATAATAATAATAACAGCAAAACTACAACATCAAGAAGTCAGTGGTATATATCACAAAGAGAAATTAAAAGAAAGATAATGAAAATAACTTGACAATTTGATGGCATTTAGCTGTTTAGCTGGAGAAAATGATATATGGCAGACACAGCAGCAATTAATAGATTCAAAACAGTTTTAAAACAAAGATGAAGGCAAACCATCGCACACACACATATACCCAAATACAAGTACACTTTCATGTACAGCTGCACCAACACATGTAGAAGTATGTACATGCATGCACACCCATACAACCATACACATGTACTAAAATATAGGCCATCATGTCATGTAGCTGAGCAGAACCTTTTGATATCCCCAACACTTACACACAACTAAAACCCTGTAATACTGCCATGTAGGTAAAGTCAACATGTCATAGGTGTAAGCGTGGCTGTGTGGTAAGAAGCTTGCTTCCCAACCACATGGTTCCAGGTTCAGTTCCACTGTGTGGCACCTTGGGCGAGTGTCTTCAACTATAGCCTCGAGCTGACCAAAGCCTTGTGAGTGAATTTGGTAGATAGAAACTGAAAGAAGCCCGTCGTATATATATATATTTGTGTATGTGTGTCTCTTTGCTCCCTCCCCCACTTGACAACTGGTGTTGGTGTGTTTACATCCCTGTAACTTAGTGGTTTGGCATAAGAGACCGGTTCGAGTAAGTACCAGGCTTAAAAACTAAGTACTGGGGTCGATCCATTTGACTAAAAATTCTTCAAGGCAGTGCCCCAGCATGGCCATAGTCTAATGACTGGAACAAGTAAAAGATAAAAGCTGTATAACAGTAAGTCCTCTAAGGTGATTGCACAAGTCAGCAAGGTATAGCAGACATTCACATGAAGTCCATGTTCTAGTGCTGTAATCCATGGAGTAGTCAATGTCCAGGGTGCAAAATCATACTCATGATAGCTAGGTTAGCTATAGTTTGTAGAGGCCAGTGATGGGATGTGCTCAGCTCTATCTGGGAGTGGGGTGGGGGATGTCCCTGTGGACTTTGCACCAAAGAGGAATGGAGATTATATTTAGTAGCAGTAACTGCTAACTTAATAAATGTAATGAGGTAGGGATGATTTGTACCCACAGGAAGTCTCAGACCTCACATTACCAGATGAGTCATAACCATGACTACAATGAGGTAGATACCAACGTGTTACAGTGGTATCTCTGCCTCCAGACCCTCATGTAATTGCACCAGTAGAATGATGAACTATGTCCTGTGCCCTACATTGGAATACCTTTTTAATCTATTCCCAGCATTTGCACCTCTGTCATCCTATCCACCAGTATGTGTCCTCTGGCCATGTCTGTCTCTAGGACTTCTTGGTGAGATATGGGATATTCCCACCACCATTATGAAGCATTTTGCACATATCAACATCATCCTTTAACGTCCGTTTTCCATGTTGGCATGGGTTGGATGGTTTGACCAGAGCTGGCAAGCAGGAGTGCTGCACCAGGTTTCAGTCTGATTTGGCTTCGTTTCTATGGCTGGATGTCCTTCCTAATGCCAACCACTTTACAGAGTGTGCTGGGTGCTCTTAACATGGCACCAGCATGAGCGCATTAACATGGTGCCAGCACGAGTGCTTTTTACGTGGAACATAATATACAGATAATCTAATGACCTGATTATTAGAATCCAGTGAAACTCTTAAAAAAGCTCCTACAAGTATCATTCTACAAATAATAATACTATGTTGTACGATACAAGGAATGTATATAGAAATAAATAAAGAACAAGAGAAACCTATATGATGAAAATATATATGATAGAGATTTATTTAATCGTTGGAGAGCAAAACTACGATTGTTTCCAAAGTCTCAAAATATATAATCCAAATACTTATACAATATAATAAATAATAGGTTATTTACCTGCTGCCTTAATACACACAAATTTCTATATTAACACAAACAATGAACTTTTTCATCAGGTTATTTCCAAATCAAAATAACCTGATGAAGAAGTCCATTGTTTGTGTTAATATACAAATTTGTGTATATTAATGCAACAGGTTAATGACCTATTATTGAATAAGTATTTGACCTATACTGGAATGACACGGTAACTTGGAGCTCTGTAAATCGTAAGAGTGTTTTCGATCTTTTCGGCTTTTTAAGGCCTCGTTTCTTTGATTTTATTGTTATCACTTTGTTTTTAACATTGTCTGGACTCTGCTGATAGTATTTTTGTTTAAAAACACCCCCTGTATTGCAGGGGGTGCTCATCAATATTTTTTACTATCGGAAAAAGTAAATATTTTGTTGTTTTCCAAAAATTAAAAATCATGGCTGAGAAAGAAGCAATCATAATAGTCGATGATGGAACGCGCTTCTTGACCAGAAAAATAGAGAATTTTGACGTTGCTATGAATACCGCAAATGACGTCACCACCACGCCAACTTTGTCTGTTAGCAAAGTGAACACTTTTGATAGTTCAGTGAGGAAGAAATGGAACACATTCAACAACAACAACAACAACAACAACAACAACAACAACAACGACAACGACAACGACAATAGCAGTATCAATAAGAATTTGAAACCTAAAGAAGGAAAGAAAAATGAAAATGTTGAGGGAAACTCAACCGCTTTCGCCGCTAAAATCAAGAGCCAATACACAGAGCACTTCCCTCCTCTCTCTAGCACAATTGGGAAAGAGAGAGAAAGCAACAGTAGCAGCAACAGCAGCAACAACAATAACACCACCACCGTCACCACCAACACTGACAAAAGCATGAAGGAGTGAGCGGAGGAAGGCAGTAGTACAACTGCCTCCAACACCATCATCACAAAAGTCAACCAAAATAACAACAACAACAGCAACAGTAATGAAAAAATTAAAAAAAAACCCCATTGAGAGCGACTTTAACAAAAGAGAAAATATTGAAAAGAACAAAACAAACGGACACGGGCAAACCCGTGAGTTGCTGAATATTTCTTTAGAAGAAATAAAAGCTTCTAAAGAAATTCTGTCCAAGAATGGACGCAACGTCCATTTGAACACACCAATGGAATTAATAAGAAAGACACAAGAACGAACGGTGACATACAAATGCCTGAACATAAAAATGGGGAGAGTGGAATGTTTAGCCAAGGAAGAGGTAGAAAAAATTCTAAGGCCCGTATGGCAAGACAAGACATACGTGCAGCGCAGCAGCACTATGGGACCGTGGAGGTTGGATTTTCTACGGAGGAGATGGCGAAACTGCATTCCACGGTGACACTAAAGAGTGAAGTATACCTCTTCGTACCAACATAGCTTGGTCGGCGAGTGAGAAAGATAACAATTGGGGAGGTACTTCCTGAATTGAATATAGTTTGGCTGGTGGCGGCGGTTCTCTATGATATAGATGACAACGCAAATATACTGGAGATACACAAGCTACACCAACAGAATTCGTCAGGTCAGGGATTGGAGCTTCTTGTCCAAATATAACAAGAGGCTATTAACTCAATCCCTGAAAACATAGTGCTCCCGGGCGGCTCCAGGCTGCATGTGATTGTTGAGGGCAGAAGCCCCAGATGCTATTTTTGCTCTAGCGAACAGCACCTGAAAGTCGACTGCCCCAAACACAGGGAATGGCGTCTGGAGCAGGAGTGTCCGCTGGTGGTCGACACACCATCACCATCACCAATAGCAGCAGCACCGATAACAGTTAAAGGCCCATCCAAACCAGCGGGAGCAGCAGCACCACCACCAACAAAATCCGGACTGCTTCCCACACCAACCAAGGGGACATCACCACCACCAGCCGGATCGTCGACGCCACCAACCGGACCATCGCCAATACTAGCCGGACCAGCACCACCACCAGCCGGACCATCGCCACCACCATCAGCTCCAGCTGGATTAAAACCATCAACACCAGCCGAATTACCACCACCTACACCACCAGCGCCAGAAAATATGCCCCTTCCCGACCCAAATAACTCGGAATGCTCGAGTCCTGAAGTCAAGAGGGGCGATGGGAAACCCGTCATAAAAAAAAGAAAAAGAACCCAGACAATAAGTTGACGAGAGGGAGAGGCTAAAAGACAGGGAAACTCCTTACAGCTACGACCTACACACACAACACAAAAACAACACCACCACCTCAAAATGCATTACCACAAAAGACACTAACAGAAAACACACCAAAGACAGACGACACAAACAACTTCACCCACCTCACAGCCATCGACACGAACAACAAAGAGCTAGCAGAACATCTCACATACATCCACAAAATAACAATGGAAGACTTTGTCTTCACAACACACAGCACACCACCATCACATATACAAATCATAAAAACCACAAAAGAAAAACATGCCATCATAAAAAAAACTCTTTCCAAAAGCTGTTGGGGGTTTCCAAAAGACCATCAACAAAAACATTTATAAAGCCATGGTAGAAACACCAACTAAAAGGACCAAGGGGGACAACATCCTCCCAGACATCAAGGAAAGTAAGTAGACATTCTCCTTACCAATAAACTTTATGGCCAATCTCATAATAGGTTGCATAAATGTCAAGGGCCTAGGATCGCATTGGAAACAAGGACACTTGTTAAATGATCTGAGGACCCATAGCGTAGATGTAGCAGAAATTAGCGAAACCAGGCTTTCCGATCCGCAATACCTCACGGCCCTTTTCGGGGGGGGACGAGATTTTTCTATCTCCGTGTCGGCCGGAAAAGCCTGGATTTGAAAATACAGGTAGTCTTCCTGGATCCGGAGGGTAAGTTGGTGGTCCTAGATGTGAACAGCAGCGACGGCGCTGGTTTCAGGCTAGTGGGTGCCGATTCCCCGCCGGGGACAGCATAGCCGGTGTACTTCAAACGCCTAGAAGTTTTCTTGGGAACGTCTCGTACTTTAATTTTAATAGGGGACTGGAATACTGTCCTGGACGGACGTTTAGACTGTGTGGGGACAACTGATAGGAGTTGGGAGTGTAAAAGTCTCAAAGACCTGCTCGGACGTTTTCAACTGTCTGACAGGTACCGACTAGACTTCCCGGATGTGCCAACGTGGACTTGGACAAACCGCATCTGGTCGTCTAGATCGTACATAGATAGAGTATTTTGTACGCCAACAGACAAGGCTAGCATAGGATGTCCACAATTTCACATGGTCGGCTACACAGACCACAAACTGTGATTTTCACAGTCGACTTAGATAGACGCCATAGACAGGGCCCCGGTTACTGGAAGCTGAACAAGTCGTTACCGCCATGTCCAGCTTACATAGACCGGATTAGCACTTTAGTTAAGCGGGCGTTGACGGAAGAAATCGTCAACAACAACTGGTGGTTTGCTCTTAAGAGGGCAATTAAAGTAGAATACATTAGGTTTAGTAAAGTACTAGCGAAAGAACAAAATAGAATAGAGGGGGATCTAGTCGAAAAGTGAGACGAGGCGACCGACGTATTGGCGGCGAGGTTGGCCCTCGACCAACACTTCGACACCAAACACTAAGGTTGCGTTGTCAGAGCTAAGGCACGCTATCTAAACAGGGAAGGAACGAAAGCTGCTCGACGGGCCCAAGTGGCGGAGACAGAGCCACTATTCGGTCTTTGGTGGATGAAAACGGGCGCGAAGTGTTCGAGCCTGAACAGATGTGTGCGACCCTTCAGCGCACTTTGATCGACTGTTCGGGACGAATGACGGGACGGACATCGGGGCAGATTTCGGTGTCTACCTGGACGGACTGTCACGACTCTCGGCGAACGTGGTAGAGTACTTCGAAGGACCGATAACAGTCGTGGAAATGGAGGAAGCGTTGAAGAACTGCACGGCAGGCAGGTAGACCGATTTGGATAGTCTGCCCTACGAGCTTTATACCTCGATGCCAAACTTGTTTGCCGGCCTCTTAGCAGACGTCTACCTAAATTAGCAACAAAATGGGAGAATTCCCAAATTTGTTTGCTGAAAAAGGACCCAAACAAGGGGGACATTATAGAAAATTTCAAGCCCATCACTCTGCTCAATGCAGAGTTGAAGATTTTGGCCAAGGTACTAGCGAAGAGGTTGGCGCTTGTCGTAGACAAGCTGGTGGGGAAGGCGCAAATGTGCGCCGTCCCGACCAGGACCATTCACAACAACCTCCATCTCATGCGCTACATCGTAGAGAGGGTGGGTAGCGAAGTTGGCACCGGCGGGGCTTTGATCAATTTAGATCAGTCTAAAGCTTTCGATAGTGTTGACCACCAATACTTCGCTGCTTTGTACAGCAGCCTCTGTTCGGTCGTTCGAGTGAACGGTCACATCTTGGAACCGTTCGACATTTTGCGCTCTCCTCTCTTCTGTATGTACTGACTCTCGAGCCGTTACTGCGAAGTGGAAGCGTTGAAGGACGTCCCGCGTAAAACTGGGATGCGACAGAAGCTTGTCTGCTTACACCGATGACGACACCGTCATAGTTTCAAACTACAGGCACATAGACCTGAATGGCGAAACATTACAGGAATACGAAGCTGTAACAGGAGCAAAATTAACGCGGAAAAGTCGGTGGGTTTGCAACTAGGTATCTGGAGAGGCAAGTTCATGCCGTCCAACAGACGGTCCGGTTAAATTGCTAGGGTCTGGTTCGGTCCGGACCTCCAGGTGGAGAAAAACTGGGACGAGGTGACGAGCAAGGTGGCCAATCTCACTCAGAAATGGGCTGAGAGGAAGCTGTCCCTGAAAGGTCGGGTGGAGGTGGCGAATACGTACTTCGCATCCATCATCTATAACCGCTTGACCGTCGTGCCTTGCCCCGTTTGCTGGCTAACCAAACTGGTTCGCTTACTCTTCCGCTTTCTGTGGAAGGGTCGCGTTCTTATGGTCAAGCGCTCCATTTGCTGTCAACGGCCTCTGAACGGAAGACTGGGCATGCCGTGGTTACTGATGCGCAGATATGCGCCCAGGTTACATCTCCAGCGTTTCCTGGACGGTGAGCAGGTGTGATCGCCGTTCATTAGACGGGCTTTTCCACAGCTCGTCTCTTTGACTGAGCTGCAGTCCTGGATTAGTCGTAGACCGAGGAAGAGCGCTTCGCCTCTTGAGTGCCGACAAGCGCTCACGGCTCTCCGCCAGTCGGGCACTACGGTCGGTGTTTTTTTCCCCTCTCCATTGTATGTAAACCCCCACATATTATGTTCGTCTTTGTATTGTCCCCCTCATTCTTCGCCCTGGTGGCAAATAAAAGAAATCATTATTATTAATATTATTATTATTATTAATATTATTATTATCGGTTTCAGCCAACGTGCTGTGTGCCGGTTCCATTTTCGTAGGCGTCCCCGACATCTCAACATCTCTTCGGCCGAACTCTCGGCCCTCCGATGTTTACGACGCCGCAAAGACTTTATTATAAAATCGACAGACAAGGGTGAGGCCGTGGTGGTGTGGCGCGCGGGCCTCTACAGGGCTGAAGCTCTCCACCAACTTGAAGACACCTCCTTTCATTGCTCTCTGCCCTCCGATCCCACGCTTAACTACCAACAGACTGTGTCCTTCACCATCCACGACTTCATTTCCTCCTCCCATCTCCCTCCCACTGTCTCTAACCTCATTGTCCGCACTTCACGTACCCCCACCATTTACTTCCTTCCCCAAATCCATAAGTCCAACAACCCTTGTCGCCCCATCATCTCCACCTGCAACTACCCAACCGAATTAATCTCCATCCTTGCCCCCCTAGTGGCTTCCCTCCCCTTCCACATCCACGACACTAACCAAGCTCTTCAACTCTTTCTCCTTTCCTTCTGGCCCCTCTAAACTTCTCTTTACTCTCAACATCAAAAGCCTGTATACGGTGATCCCACACAATGAAGGACTTCTCGCATTAAAACACTTCGTGGACTCCCGACCCAAACCCCAACCCGACACATCCACACTTCTTCGTCTGGTCGAACTTGTTCTCTCTCTGAACTGCTTCTCGTTCGTGGGTGATTTTTACCAATAGGTCACGGGAGTGGCCATGGGTACGAGAATGGGCCCCAACTATGCGAACCTATTCGCTGGCTACGTTGAAGCCCAAATATTCTCAGGATTCACTGGTCCTGCTCCCGAACTATATGGTCGTTATATTGATTACTGTATCGGTGCGACCTCACTATCTCGTGAACAACTAGACTCCTTCCTCTCCTTTGTCCAATCCTTCCACCCTGTCCTCGAATTCTCCTGCACTATTTCAAACTCTTCTGTCGCATTTCTTGACATCTCTGTCAGCATCCACCACTCCGCTCTCACTACCTCCATCTACTACAAACACACCGATTCACACACCTACCTTAACTTCTCCTCTTCCCACCCTACCCACACCAAGCTCTCCGTCCCTTACTCACAATTCCTCCGTCTACGCAGGCTCTGCAGTAACAACTATGACTCTGAGACTCAGTCTCAACTCATGGTTCACCACTTCGTCCTTCGTGGAGATCCCCTCACTACTATCCACACCGCCCTCGCCAGAGCACACTCCGTTGACCGTGCCTCTGCTCTTTCTCCCCGCACCCGCCGTACGATTTCCTGTCTGCCGTTTCCTCTCACCTACCACCCCTCCACCCTGCCGCTCCAACGCACCATTCTCCGAGCCTTCCGGCGTATCTAGTCCGACTCATCCACCTCCATCTTCCCCAACCTACCCATTCCCTCCTTCAAACGAGCCCACATCCTGCGTTACCTCCTGGTCCACAGCTTCTTTCCCAACCCCACCTCCCAGCCTGGCTCTTTACCATGCACGCACCCACGGTGCCGTACCTGCCCATACCTCTCCAACACCACCCTCCTCACAGGCACCCACCATTGACTCTACCACATCACTGACTCTTTCACTTGCACTTCCAGTAATGTCATTTACTGCATCTCCTGCTCTCTCTGCTCTTCCCTGTACATCGGCCAAACGGGGCGCCGCTTGGCCGACCGGTTCGCGGAACACCTCCGAGACATCCGACTCGGCAATGACACTCCGGTCTCGCGCCATTTCCGTTCTACCGGTCACTCACAATAACAATCTGTCTGTGTTCAGATTGTATCTGCACAGGGTCCATCCTGACTCCTGACTTCGCCATGAACAGGAATTAATCTTCTCTCTTCGCTCCTTTGAACCAAATGAGCTCAACTCTTCATCTGAGTCCTCTCAACGCCCCTCCTCTCTCCCTCTGTCTTTCTCTGTCTTCCTCCTTCACTCTCTCTCTGTCTGCCTCCATCTGACAACTCCTTCCTCTCTTTATGTGACATCTACTTCCTCTCTTCACTCCTACCCACCTTTTACCACCCCACCCACCCACACTTACACCACCACACCACTGCATACACACTACACACCCCCCCAGACGAGTCAAAGACTTGTCAATGTAACTTCACCCCACCC
>JAOPUL010000002.1:58861460-58871732 GCA_027564515.1 Octopus rubescens | reverse complement strand
TATACATGCTCAAAATCATGAAATACAGCAAAACACATCCTGAATACTGACGTCAAAAGGGGGCCTGGTAATCACAGAATCATGGAGGCCCTCCTTATAAACAAATTGAGACCAGTATTTAACAACACGAGGGAACTACATGAAGTATACTGTTTGCTATAGCAACACCAGTCTGCGAATCTCACCTTCGTCTTTCCTTTCCCACACATCTGAGCAATGACTTTTTCCATCCATCGCTTTTCCCAAATGTTCTGAAGAAGCGGTCATAACCGTAAAGTATAGAAAAACGAGGTAAAACTGCTTCCGACGAAGGGCAATGCCCGAAACGTTAAATGTACCCTTTTTCGTTCTTCTTTTTTTTCCATCCGAGCGTGAATCCAATACACCATAAATGTGTGTCCCCTTGACCGTTGTTGTTGTTGTTGTTGTTGTTATTGTTTTTATTGATCATACTACTTTATATATGTATATATATATATATATATATATATAAACTTGGACGCAACTGTATTTCTGTAACCTCGTTGCAATACAGATGACAAACTCAGTGCAGCCGAGTGCAGAGAATGAGAGAAATTTAAAGTTACCCACGTTATAAAGGATTGCAACATTTACTCGCTTTTTGTGTTATAAAGTCGAATGCCTGTGACACATAAAAGGAGACGTCCTAAAGCAATATCAAATTATAATATCATGTATATGTGTTCTCCAGATTATAATACTTTATTTTGATATAATCGAATAACAACTCATAAATCTCTTGTTAATCTGGTAATTGATCGCCGATCATCAAGAAAACGATTTTTTTATTGTTTTTTGTTTTTTTCATCTTGCTGATACTACTGTGAGTTGCATGTCGGGATTTGAACACTTATACTATCGCCGGTGGTCCGGGATTTGAATACAGAGCCAGCTACCACAATGCATCCTCTCCGACGCCATAACAATACTGCTAGTCCACCAGGTGACTCTTAGGTTTTTAACCGACACCGCAACGATGAAAGGTAAACTTTACGTCGCTGGTATATTAACTCAGAGCGCAGAGGGCCCAACGAATATTGCTCGTTATCTGCGTACAATCAATCATCTGGTTTGAAATTATTGATTGTAGCGATACTTATCTCTGAGAATAGGCGGAAAAACAGAAATATATGCTTAAATGTTGTTAAGTGTTTACTTAGTAAATAAGTGTAAAATGAATGTTTAATATCGCAGCGTCATACAAGGAATTAAGTTTTTTGTGGATTACAGCAGCCCCGACTCTCTGCGAATGTTAGAAAGAAAGAAGAGTTTTGTTTTCTGACTTGACGTGTGATATGAATGTATGCAACAGAGATTGCATAGTTATTCTGAGGGGTTAGTTTAAAATGCGAGATATAAGTAACAGAATATCGTTTTTATTGGGTATGAGCAGGAATAAAACCACCTTACTTCTTGTTTCATTGGCTAAATTTGGTAAACTAAAATTTGCGAAGAAGAGAGCCGCAGCTCATCGAACATAAAAACACATCGTAACAATACGAAACCTTTGCATAATTCCACTGATTCGAAGGAATGGGACTAACAATGTTTATCTATTATTTATCCTGACAATATTCATATCTAGTTTTTAGAATTTAACACGTTTCCTATGTTGTAGATATAAATTACTTTATCAGTGATATAAATATTTGGGAGCAAACGTGAGTTCTTATTGGTATTGATAATGTAACTATTGGTTTGATAATGTAACTATTCCATTCTATAATTTTGATAATATAATTATTGGTTTTGATAATGTAATTATTGATTTTGATAATGTAACTATTGGTTTTGATAAGGTAACAATTGGATGTGATAATGTAATTATTCCATTCTATAATTTTGATAATATAATTATTGATTTTGATAATGTAATTATTGGTTTTGATGTGGCAACTTTTGGTTTTGATAATGTAACTATTTGTTTTGATGATGTGATTATTGGTTTTGATGATGAAATTATTGGTTTGGATAATACAACCTTTGGTATTGATAATGTAAATATTGATTTTGATAGTGTAACTGTTCGTTTTAATAATGTAAATATAAAATATGATAATGAAACTATTGGAGTTGATAATGAAATATTAGATTTGATAATGGAACTATTGCTTTTGATAAGGTAACTATTGATTTTGATAATGTAACTATTGGATTTGATAATGAGACTATTGGTTGTGAAAAGGAAACTATTGGTTTTGATAATGTATTATTGGTGTTCATGACGTAACTATTGGTTTTGATAATGTTTTGATAATGTAACTTTTGGTTGTAATAATGCATCTATTGGTTTTGATAATGTAATTGTTGGTTTCGATAATGTAAATATTGCTTTTGATAATATAATTATTGGTTTTGATAATCTAACTATGGATTTTGATAACTTTTTTGATAACAATTTTGATAACAATTTCGCCCAAGAATTGAAATCGTTATCCTGACACGTGAGCCAACCTAGTAGTTCTTTTGTATACCAGCCTTTCTAGCTTAATCCATATTGCCGAATTTATTATCGATACGTCTGACCGGTAGCTAATTGCATTTTCGTATGAAAACCATTCATTTTTACTGATACATATTTTCGGTTATCTGTGGTATAATTTATTTTTGTTGAGTAGAATTTCTTTGTTTTCTCCTTTTTTACATTTTTAAAACTATCATTTGGACTGTCTATGCCCAATTTTACCGCACTGAAAACATTTTGTTTTTCATCTTTAAACAGGCAATCTTTCTTAAAATGCAATTCTCCGCAACCATAAGAGGTTTTGGCATCTCTCTGAATTTTCCTTTCACTCCTTTCTTTACACGTGTGTACATTATTATTATTACATTCATTATTATTGTCTTCCATTTGTCTTGCATTTTCTCGCAGGTTTATTATTTGTTGGCATTCCTCAGTCACTTTTTGAAAGGATAGTTCAAATTCTTGATTCAACTTTGTTAATATTCTTTTTCTAATTTCCGAATCTTCCGTTGCCACAAACCCTTTCACGAATATTAAAATCTTGAACATATCTGGCGTTAATTCTGCAAGCTTAAACCTTTCACATGGCTCATTAACAATCCCTACATATGTTACAAAGTCACCAGACACATATTTCTTTAAGTTTAAGCATTCCCACCGAATGTTAAACAACGAACTTTTTTCGCTAAATATTTTAGTCAAAATATTTATCGCTTCCTCAAAACACAAATCCGCAGGCTTTCTCGGCAAAATAAAGTTACAAAAACTTTCGTGTTCCGGAGATACACACGTTTTCACAAAAGAAGCCTTATCTTCGCTTTATTTGACCATGTCTTGCATTCCTCTCTGAATATGTCCTCGTAACGTCTGTAATACGTGGTAAAGCTAGTTCCTCATCCGGCTTTTACTGAAATTCTTCGAATGAAATTGCCACACCGTCCGCTGAAAATGATTCTGTCGTATTTCTCGACTGCATTAACAACTCTGTTAACTTTTGTATCTGCTACTGCAGCTGCTACTGCAGCTGCTACTGCTGCTGCTGCTCTTGTTGTTTTACAACTATTTTCAGTAACTCTTCCATTTCAGTAATTTTTTCATTTTCCATAATGTTTTCGAAACCTCTATACTGTTTGACTCTCGACGCCACTATTTGTATCAGTGGTTATTATTGTTCGAATCCTCGTCGTCACTTTTGTATCGCACGTTCTACGTACGATATAACGAAATAATACAACGTCTTCTACTCAGAGATATACTACTCTCGGCTTGAAGGCTCACCGAACCCATCCTACGCTATCTTCGCATGTCAGCCCTGTCTATTCGGAGCCGACCGTGTTTTGGGAGCCAAACAAATAGGGGTGTTCTACTTCCACATAACAATAATGTAAATATAGGTTTTGATAATGAAATTATTGGTTTTGATAGTGTAATTATTGATTTTGCTAATTTAAATATTGGTTTTCATAATGGAATTATTTGTTTTGATAATAGAAATATTAGTTTTGATAATGTAACTATTGGTTTAGATAATGTAATCATTGGTTTTGATAATAAAACTATAGGATTTGATAATGTAATTTTTGATTTTGAAAATGCAATTATTGGTTTTGATAACGGCAAAATTGGTCTTGATAATGTAATTATTGGTTTGGGTAATGGAACTCATTGTTTTCACGAGGTAAATATCCGGTTCGATAAGGTAAATATTGATTTTTATCATGTAACTTTTCGTTTCGATAATTTAACGATCGGGTTTGATAATATAAATATTGGTTTTGACAATGTAAATACTGGTTTTGATAATGTAGATATTTTTGTTGATAAAGAAACTATTGGTCTTGCTAAGGTGTATATTGGTTCTAATAATGTACATATTGGTTTTGATAATGTAATTATTGGTTTCGATAATATACATATTGGTTTTGAAATTGTAATTATTGGTTTTGATAATATAGTTATTGGTTTTGATAATTTACTATAATTATGATAATAAAATCATTGATGTTGATAATTTCATTATTGGTTATGTCAATCTAATTATTGGTGTGTTGATAATTTAAATTTTGGTTTTGATAATGTAATTATTGTTTTGATAATTGAACTATTTTTTTGTTAATGTAAGTATTTGTTTTGATAATAGAATTATTGGTTTTCGTGATATAACTATCCTTTTTTTCTAATGTAAATATTGGTTTTGATAGTTTAACTATTGGTAAGACAAATGTAATTAGTGGTTGTAATAAATTAATGATGGTTTTGATAATTTAACTATTGTTTTTTTTATAATTGACCTATTAGTTTTGATAATGGAACTATTGGGTTTGATAATATAACTATCGGTTATGATAATGTAATTATTGGTTTATATATTGGAATTATTGGTTTTGATATTTTAAATATTGGTTTTGATAATATAGTTATTGGTTTTCATAATATACATATTGGTTTTATTAATGCAATTTTTGGTTTTCGATAATGTAATATCGATGTTGATAATGTAACTATTGGTTATGCTCATTCAACTATTCGTTTGATAATGCAATTACTGGTTTTGAAAATGGAAGTATTTGCCTTCAGGAAATAACTATAGGTTTCGATATTGTAATAATTGATTTTAATGATGTAACTATTGGTTTTGATAATGTAACTATAGATTTTGATAATGTAATTATTGGTTTTGATAATGTATCTATTCGTTTTTTGTAATGTAATTAATTTGTTTTGATAATGTAACTACTGGTTTTGATAATATACCTATTTATTTACATAATGTTACACTTGGTTATGATAATGTAACTATTGGTTTCATAATGTAATTATTGGTTGGTTTTGATAAGGCAATTATTCCTTTTGAGAATGTAACTCTTGGGTTTGATATTGGAACTTTCGCTTTTGATAAGTTAACTATTGGATATGATAATGTAAGTATTGGTTTTGTTATTGCATTTATTGATTTAGATAATGTAATTGTTGATTTTGATAATGTAGTTATTGGTTTTGATAAAGTAATTAATGTCATTATTGTTGTTGATGATGTAAATATTGATCTTGCTAATGAAGCTTTTTGTTTTTTTTATAATGTAACCATTTTTTATGATAATGTAGTTATTTGTTTTTATAATGGAACTTTTGGTTTTGATAATAGAACCATTGGTTTTTATAATTTGGCTATTGGTTTTCATGATTTAACTATTGGTTTTGATAATAAAACTATTGGTTTTTGATAATGTAACTATTGGTCTTGATAAGTTAACTATTTGTTTGATAAAGTCAATTTTGGTTTTGATAAGGTAAATATTGGTTTTGATAATTTAACTACTAGATTTGATAATGTAAATATTAGTTTTGATAATATAACTATTGGATTTGATAATATAAATATAGATTTTTATAATGTAATTATTGCTTTTGGTAATGTAACTATAGGTCTTGCTAATGTAACTATTTGTTTTGATAATGTAAATATTTATTTTGGTAATGTAACTTTTAGTTTTGACAATTTAACTATTGGTTTTGATAATATAAGTATTGGTTTTGATAATGTAATTATTGGTTTTGATAATGTAGTTATTTGTTTTGATAATATACATATTGGTTTTGATAATCTAATTGTTGGTGTTGATAATGTAATTATTGTTGTTGATAATGCAACTATTGGTTTTCATAACGTAAATATTTATTTTTGTAATATAAAAAAATTATATAGATAATGTAACTATTGGTTTTATAATGTAATCGTTGCTTTTGATAATGTAAATATTGTTGTAGATATCGTAACTATTGGCCTTGCTGATGTACATATTTGTTTTGGTAATGTAATAATTTGTTTTGATGATGTCATTATTGGTCTCGATAATGTGAATACTGGTTTTGATACTGTAATAATTGGTTTTGATGATTTGAATATTGCGTTTGATAATTTAACTATATGTTTTGATAAAGTAACTATTGATCTTGGTATGTTAACTATTTGTTTGATAATGTTGTTTGTTTTGATAATGTAATTATTGGATAATAATGTAAATGTTGGTTTTGATAAGGTAATTATTGGTCTAAATAATGTAAGTATTGTTTTTAATAATGGAACTTTTGGTTTTGATAATGTAACTATTGATTTGATAATGTAAAACTTGATTTTGATAATGTAATTACAGGTTTTTGTAATGGAACTATTTGTTTTGACGTGCTAAATATCGGTTTTGATAATATACTTATTAGATTTGATAATATAATTACTGGTTTTGATAATATAAATATTGCTGTTGATAATATACCTATTGGCCTTGCTAATGTACCTAATGTTTTGATGATGAAATTATTTGTTTTGATAATATATCTATTGACTTTTATATTGTTATTACTCGTTTCGATATTGTAATTATTGTTTTTGATACTGTAAATAATGGTTTTGATAATTTAACTCTTGGTTGTTTTGATAATGTATCCTTTCGTTTTGATAATATACATATTGGATTTGTTAATGTAATTATTAGTTTTGTTAATATAATTATTGTTATTGATAACTATTGGTCTTGCTAATGTAAGTATTAGTTTTGATAATGGAAATATTGTTTTTGATAATGTAATTACTGGTTTTTATAACTTAAATATAGATTTTTTGATAAAATAGTTAATTTTATTTATAGTGTTACTACATGTTTTTGATAATATAACTATTTATTTATATAATGTAACCCTTGGTATTTGATAATGTCATTATTGGATTTGATAATGTAACTATTGTTTTGTGATAATGGAACTATTTGTTTTGATAACGTACCTATTGGTTTTGATAATATAATTATTTGGTTTTCATAATTTAACAAATTATTTTCATGAGGTAACTATCGGTTTTGATAATATAATTATTGGTGTTGATAATGTAAATATTGGTGTTGATAATGTAATTGTTGGTTTTGATATTGTAGTTATTGGTTTTGATAATATACATACTGGTTTTGATAATGAAATTATTGGTTTTGATGATGTAAATATTGGTTTTGATATTATAACTATTGGTTGTGATAATATAATTGATGGTTTTGATATTGTAGTTATTGGTTTTGATAATATACATATTGGTTTTGATAATGAAAATATTGTTATTGATAATGTAACTATTGGTCTTGATAAGTTAACTATTGGTTTGACAATGTAATTATTGGTTTTGATACTGTAAATATTGGTTTTGATAAGGTAACTATTGAATTAGATATTATAACTATTGGTTGTGGTTATGAAATTTTTGGTCTTCATGATGTAACTTTTGGTTTTGATAATGTTAGTATTGGTTTTGATAATGTAATTATTGCTTTTGCTAATGTAGCTATTTTTATAATGGAATTATTTGTTTTACTAATGTACCTAGTGTTTTTGACAACGTACGTATCGGTTTTGATAATGTAACTATTGCCTTTGGTATTGTAACTGTTGGTTTTGATAATGTAATTATTGGATTTGATAATGCAGATGGATTACTATTACTAACATAAACATTCTTACAACAAAAACACAAGTGTAACGTTAACAAGTACATCATTTCTAAACGTGTAATGGTTATTTTCTCTTCCTTATAATAACTTGCAAATTTGCATGCCCTTCGCTAGATGATTTGCTATTCTGAGTAGCAATGCCAATTTCCTACGAAAATATGTTCCTTTTAATGACCGAAGGCAATACATAAAAAGCTTTATTTCAAGTTATTATTTCAGTCACTTATCACACTTTTGTGTATTTGAATGTATATGGGAATATTATTAAGTATTTGTGAATAGTCAGAAGTTTTGCTACAATGTTATGAAAAGATATGTTGTAGATAAAGAATTTTAATAAATGACCTCTTGTTCCGGAAAGTGTTCTCGGTCACAAGGTGCCAAAATTGCTTCACCCTATCGAAACCTTCCTTGCTTTCTTATACATTACTTTTTCAGTATTTAATTCAAGTGAGTGCACATGATAGCTAAGATTAGAATTAGTTATTTATTTCTGACATTTTCTTCAGTTGCTAAAAACTAAAATAAATTCCTATCAATATTATTGGAAATGACACCCACATAACTATAGCACAAGGCTATTTTTGATATTTGTGAATGTTAAATTTACTTCTATCACTTGTGCATTAAAATGCACTTGGAATTTTCTTCAAGTATCGACTTTGAAAGTTATTCCCAATTAGCACTAAAATACAGAATTCTAAAACTAGGGGGCAACTGATTATTTTCTTATGTCAAATCTACAAAACTCTCCAACATTTCAGTAAACGAAATGATACTTGTAATCAATTTTTGGCATTTTTCCAACATTGTTTTTATATTTTTAGATTCATTCAGATGATATTTCTAGACGCGTTGCTCGTAATTTAGTTCTTCTTTGCGTTGGTAAATAGACATTTAGAATGGAAAATATTCATTGATGCCATTAGTTGTTTATCGAAGCATAAAAACCATTACTTTGCTATTGTTGATATTCAGCCCTGATCGAGCTATGGTGTAAAGCTTACCAACTACGACCAATCTACCTACGAGGAATATCTAGGAATTACAGTGTTAGCCATTGTGTCCTTCTCTTATTCAAGACTCGTTTACTATTTCGTGTTGGTCTAGCGATCATGTAGAGACTATTATGTTATTGTTTTTATTGTTTATCCCCAGGTCAGTTCTGAACAAGTGGTTTTATTATCAAATGTGTCTCGTTTGCACTGTATAGAACTAACTTCTCATATCTGGACATCCTGTTTTTAAGATCACGTGCTGAAGGAGGTTTAGTCGCCAATTCTAGCAGGTGTATTAAACCATGCAGATTTTCTCTCAAATGTGAGAAGAATATTCTGCAATAAAACTATATGGTCTCATTTTCGAAAGCTTAGGAACATTATCAGAAACATAACTAACGATCTGACAATACAATTAAATTGAAGTATAATGCAAAATTATAGCTCCACGTGAAATAATATTAATGTTGCAGTTATTCTATTAAAACGATGACCAATATATTATACATGCTCGCTTCAAATATCAGAATAATAATAGTGATTCAATGTTTTATAATAGAATAGTAATCTTCCCATAACACTTCCAATAATTTGCAATCTTACACTTACAAGATTGGAGATGTGAGTGTAATTACCAACTTATGTTCTTCCTGCAGTACGCAATCTTGGGAATTTATTCAATGTCATTTATTCAATTTGAGTAATTACTTAATAGTGTTCACGTACGAAAAGTTAATACCTGTGTTCTCCTAATATCTGACAGGTCAGTGTTAGCATACATTTCGGTTCGGGGGTCGAATACGGCCAAACTAAAACATGTGCAGCACTAACATAAAGCTTTTGTTTGGACACACATGCACACAACATTCACTCCTGGCGAAAGCACATCTTTTACGACAACTTGTCTTTCACTAACAGAAGATAATCCTTCCCTAACGAATATTGATACTGTAAACAGATTAAAGGAAGTCCCTATTTAAATTTTCTCTCACATGTGGGAAAAAAGTTGCAAATCCAAAACCAAATTATCTCGACTCTATCTAGAAAGAGTAACTTGCATCCAGTCACTCAAAGACATGTTCCAGTAATTGGTTCGTATATGTGCTGTCTCATCTCTCTCTGTCTTTTCTACCATTACTCTAATAGTCTATACTCTTCGGATATAGCTGGTTGAAGGTCACTCCAAACCACATGCCTCCGGGATCCGGGTTCAATCACACTGTGTCAAGGCTGGGTGTTTCTACCATAGCCATGGGCCAACCAAAAGGCCTTACGACAGGAGTTGGGTGACGGAAAC
>JAOPUL010000002.1:58705493-58718139 GCA_027564515.1 Octopus rubescens | reverse complement strand
CATATACAGATAGATAGAAGTGGTTCCTATTTCAGCAATACTTTCAGTCTAACGAACATCTTTGGATTGTATGTGCATATATCTATGGGAATACTTTTTTTTTGGTTCTCGATGAATCGTGACCTAAAAATGTATATTCACACACATAGAAGACGCAAATGCTTTGTGCCTAGCATTAAGATGATGAGTGCAATTCCTTGTAAGTCGATAATTAAATACTAGTGCAATTGTATACAGCAGCACAAACATTTAGACGTATACAGTAATAGGAGTAATAAATTAATGAAGCAATGTTTAATACCATAAAGTGAATATATTGAAAAACAATCAATGGAAAGCCAGGCGGATTATTACATGTAGTTTCGTCAACGCATATAATAAACATCAGAAAGATTGATGTCGTTTGTGAGTCAAACGTGTTAGAAATAATATTGAACACAAGCTATGTTACTCGAAGATGATACGAATCTTGCTTTGATTACCTAGACATTAGTGAAAATAAACTAGAGCTTTCTATATTCTTTACCAGAAGAATTAGCATTCAGGGATCGATATGAATTAATCCACCTCGAAAACATACAGACAACGAATGTTGCCAGAGAATATCTGCCCAGGGGGCGTACTTCGCGTTACGGGATTAAATTCTGAAAAATATATATATATAGAACAAGAATAGAATGGCTGGAGATCATGTTTGCGATATTTGATTACTGCTATTTCTGTTGGACTAAAAGCTGATAAATTCATTGACAATCAGTCAATACCTATATGTTTATGTCGATTATGTGCGATACATTTAATCAATGCAGATATTTTGCAATACAAAAATGAGATGCCGGATACCTTTATGAAGGTAGAATAACAATGGAACAGGTAAAACCAATGAGAGGAGAAAAGAAACGATACCTATTTAAAGCATGTGTGTTACTCTTAACTATAAACTGTGGAATGCATATATATGTGTGTGTGTGTTTGTGTTTGTGTGTGTGTGTGTGTGCGTGTGTGTGCGCGTGGGTGTCTGTGTATACATATATATATATATGTACGTACACACAAGCACACACACACATAAACACACACACACGCACACACACACACACACACACACACACACACATATATATATATATATATATAAAATATATGGGGAATTTTCTTCAGGTTGCTTAAAGAAATAGGTATGCACTGCGTGCTTTTATCTGATACGCCACTAAAACTCCGGTTTGAACTGCAGCTGGATGTGTGATAAAGAAACAGCCTTTTTGAATCGGTTAATAGTGGCTACCCCTTGAACGGGTAGATATATATTAAAGTAGAAATGATAAAGCAAATTATTTGGTGATATTTAACAAAGACATTTAATTTAATTTAGATAGTTATATATAGTCTCTAACGACCGTTTCTAGAATATCCTGGTCATGGGAACTTCCTGCTGAGTGAGGATTCCCTAGGCCGAGTAGCCCTTCATCAGAGTGAGAGGGGTTAAATAATGAAATAAATATTGTTCATCAAGGGTATAAAAGTTATTAGAGTCCATTTTGTTGAGAGATTGGACAGAGCTCCTATTAAAATCAATTATATGTGTATGCATTAAGTACATCCAAGATCGAATAAAAGAGGAATACAATGTCGTAGCATTTAAACTGCAAACTTCCATTTTCCCATCGCCATGAATTATTATCAAATCTATTTCTACCTATGGAATCTTTTAACGGATATTGCATTCCTCTTTTATTCGATCTTGGATGTACTTAATGCACACACATTCTAATTGATTTTAATGGGAGATCTGTCCAATCTCTCAACGAAATGAACTCTGATGACTTTAATACCCTTTGATGAACAATATTTATTTCACTATTTAACCTCTCCCTCTCTGATGAAGGGATACTCAGTCTAAGGAAACTTCGCTCAGCAAGACGTTCCCATGACCAGGATATTCCAGAAACGGTCGTTAGAGAATATATACACCTATCTAAATTAAATTAAATGTATTTGTTATATATCGCCAAACGATTTGGTTTTTCACTTCTACATTAATATATATATATATATATATATATATATATATACATATACCTACATATATACATGTGTGATGTGTGTGTATGTGTTTGGGTGGTTGCAAATGTGTGTGTGTGTGTGCGCGCGCACATGCGTGCGTAAGAAATGATTATTTCTAGGACAATTTTATTTATGACTTACGTGAACAACATAATCCACGACCTGAACATTATTATAGTACATTCTTTATGCGGATGACATATTGAAACATCGGCCACAAAATGACTCTCATACACTTTTAAGATAATCAGCTTGACTAAAAGTAACAAAAGTCTCGCACAAATTCTCAAAACCGACAACATGCTCTTTGGTAATCCTCATAAACACATTTCTCTCGTCGCTCACTCGCAGCTTGATTTTGACACTACCTGTATTATATATGTTAATAATTTAAGATTTCTATGAAACACTGTAGATAAGAAACCCAAATGGAAAACGAATATTGATCTAATCTTCAGGTTATTGATATTCTATCTCAGTTGAAAACTTTACAACGACCAAATTCTGAGACAAGTTTAAATAAACAATATACCTTCGGTCCTAATGACTATTGCAATACCTTAATTGGAAAGGGAAAGTTTATAAACTATGTATACACACTTTCGCACTTCAAATGTTATAATGATGTTCATCTTGGCTGTGTTGTGTGTTAGATTAATGCATTCAACGTTCGAAAGAATGATGAAAAGTCATAAAATGTTTCTGGAGATGCTTTTACTTATAAAATAAACTTGCTTTAAATAGCCATCCCTAAATATTAATTAAAATTTAATATTAATTAAATCATATTGACATAGCACATAAAACATAGTAACTAACTTCAAAAGAAAATTTACAATTACTGCTCGTTCATTAAATGATGTAATTTCTGTAAATTATTCAACTCCAAATCTGCGTGAGTCTTTTAGTCTGTGTTGCCGGCCACGTGGAACCGAAACGAAAAATTCTGAGCCACGTGGAACCGAAACAAAAAAATTCTGAGCCACGTGGAACCGAAACGAAAAATTCTGAGCCACGGAGAACCGAAACAAAAAAATTCTGATCCAACACCTTGACACTTTGAGCTTTTATTAAGAGTGTACACTAATTAACGTTAGTGGTTTCATATTCATTATTTGCAAATCACTGCAGTGTGAACTCTTAATGATCTATTTCTTCGCCATCCAACTATCTAAGAGAGACGAACCTGAAATGGCTTTGGATACATTTCTTTTATAACAAATAAGCATCAAAGCATGAACTGATCGCGGACGACATCTGTTCCACCTCAGCAAAATATTGTAGGAATCGCGCGAAGCCAGTAAACGAATACTTAGATCAGGGTAGATATGTTTGGGATATATTTTACCTGAACAAGAAATACTGTAATTTCTGTTATTTGAGAATATTTCTCGCTTTATGCGATACACGATGTTGATGATAATCGCAAAACATAAAATGCATTCACCGATCAAGCTTTGAAATGACTTGGTTTCTTTAAATACCTCTTTTGTGTTTATATTAAAAATTGCATACGTCATCTACAACGTTATATATATATATATATATATATATGCATGCAAATAATACTCCTTCTTCCCTATGTTTTTGCTCCAAACCTTCATCCACCTAAAATCTGTATATCTTACCTCAAATCTTTATTTACCCACGAATAGAAATCTCATGAAACGTCACCTAATGTACTGATACTATCTCCTTCTCCAGCACATAGACGCTATCACTAAACATCTCACCAAAACATTATTGTTCCTCTTCTCTAAATTAAGAGCCCAACCCTAGAACACATAAATTGTTACAATTGCTGAACTTCATCATCACTGAGGATCCCTAAAAGCGAATATACATCCTCAACTCATAAAATGATTCCTCACAAAATTTAACCTTTCTTTTCATGGTCGGAAAATACTTTATCCTACAAATATTGATCATCCATAAAACATCGGATAGGACAATCATTTGTGAAGAAGAAAATCTGGAATGTTGCAGTTGCATTTACATACAGAAATGTTATAGAAAGTATACAAAACAGGTAACGCAACTAATAAGCATGGCATCGCTCACACTTCTATCTGTAGAATAAGTTAAAGGTGTGCTTATTTAAAATAGACTTTTATCCCTATGGTTATTAAGAAAGATTCTTACGATCGATATTTGAATTATCGTTACGTAAAAAAATAATGGTAGCTTCAACAATATGACATTATGATATCGCTTTTCAGTTTAGGGAGGATTAGTTGAATAAATAAGTGTATTCATGACAGTCTTGTTTATTGTAGCAGAAGACTGACTTGGCGAGGGACGAAGCACTACAGCAAGAAAACAATAATAAAACTAACCTTAAGAGTAGACATGAACACGGTAGTAATTTCGTATCTCACGTAAGATATTCGAGTCCTGTTTTAGAAGCTTCTTTCAGACCATGTTTAATAAGTGCTGCCAAATGTCATTCCTGTAAAAACAACAAACTTTGTAATTTGAAACATCATAACTTTTATCCACAGATTTGATCTGAGCCAAAAGTTATTTTTCGAACAATCATTAGTAAGATCAAAAGTATCTATATATTTGTGGGTTTTACAGAATATTTATTGTCTGAAGTATAACATAATTAGATTATAAATAATTAAAGGGATATTTGGTGCATTCAGCACTACAAGATGAATCATAACATATATACTCCAGAAACTATCATGGACCAACCGTAATAGATTGTGCATTTTGAAAATATAAACTACATTTTTATTCATTAACTAGTAAACATTTTAGTATAATGGAAGCATCAGCCATGCAGCATTTGGATGAGGCTCTTTATGCAATGCGTTTCTTTCCACTGACACCAATGTTGCTTTCCATTATTTTGAAGTTGATTAAATTAAAGAGACATTTCAATACTGATCTTCGATTAGAAAGCTTTACTTCCTCCAAAAATGTCTGGCTTTTCGCCATTATTTAATTTTCATTTAGATTATTTCGTCAAGCACAGCACAGACAGACTCATTTTAGACCATATTGGAAAATATAGGCCGATATAACTACTAATAACGAACTCCAATTTGAATGCTTGTTTCTTTTATATTTTGCTTTGAAGTTTTACTTCAAAACGAGTGGATTAATTTTCTACTCCATTTTGTTTTCCAAATAATTATGGGAAGAACATCAGCAATGATGACCAGGTTCATAGTTAATTATTCAATGATGTTCTTAGTTTGAAATACAACAAATTGGTTGGTGGTCAAAGAGAACCAAATTCTATCATGTACACTAATACCAGGTCAGCAATATACGACCGTCGCCATATAAAATTATTATCAACATCATATTTAATAGAGTGACAGTAACGAAAGCCACCATGAAAATATTTGTCTGCTACATATTAGAAATTCACACCGTACATTCTTCAGATTAAATGTTAAAATAATGATTGATGAAACTTGATATATTATTGTCGATTTAGAATTCGTTGAAGTTTAAGAGTGATGATTTGCTTATTTTAAAATCGAAGTTTTCATTATTTAACATAATTCTCCCAAATATTTTATGTTAGTTAATGTAACAAGCATACACGTTTGAATATTGTTTTATAAAAATGAATTGATAAAACTAAGATAAACTATATGATGTAATGAATTAGTAGTTGTAATGGTAAGCAAGAGAAATCCCCTCTGCTATTGCTAGAAGGTAAGCTTCACGCGTGGCTGACTTTAGCGGAAGCTACTAACAGACGATCTACAGGATGGGACTGTTTGATGATTCCTGTTTCATTGTAGCAAAACACTTTTCCAGTAAAATGTCAGAGTTTTTCATGTCAACTGTTTTATGAGATTTATTGATGGAAACACACACACACACACAGATATTGAAATGCGTACATTCATTCATAAAGACACATACCCGCAGTGTAGAATTACGACAGAATCACTGGAATAAATGTTGTTCAAAAGATATGAAACGTAAAACAAGAAAATAAATGGCCACATAGCATCATTCTACTGCATGGTTAACAAAAATAAAACGCTACTCTAGTGTTATTTAGTTTTTCTTTTGTAATAAAGGCTTTAATTCTGCCTTTGAAAGTTGCTTTGATGAGAAAAGGCGTCGTGAAATGTCATTGCAGATGACTGAAAGATGCGTAATTGAACAAGTGTGAAATAATGCAAAAGAAAAAAACAATGAATATTCTAATACGAATAATAACATCAGTAGTTATCTGTTGAAGCTTTCTGGTGAGCATAAAGTACGGTTTTAGCAGATGTCCAGCATTGTATTTTAGCATAGTTGTTATTGTATAAAAGAGAATACAAACGGGAGAAAATCAATAGCGTTTGAAGAGCAATCTATGAACTGACATGATTTCATAAAAAAAAACTGAAACCTCAGAATATGTACGTAAAGATACCTTGACAGAATAGACACGCATTACGTAAATTGTAGGATGGTGAAAGAACAAACACGATTCGGGGTTTTTTTTTATACAATTTGCACGCAATCAAAGCAGTAAATTGTAAAATGCTTCCAGAATCTGTCAGAAGACAATCATCTAATAAAATATTTTTTGTTTTAAATTATGGTAATCGAATTGAAGTGCAATGCCAGAAATATATGAAATTTGGAAAAACGTTCAAGGTTGCAATGTATTGGGTATACCGTTTACATCTAAGAATGAGATTCAGAAATGGGAGGATTTGAGTTGAGAATATTTACCGGAAAATATGATCACGGTCATAATAATAATAATAATAATAATAATAATAATAATAATAATAATAATAATAATAATAATAATAATTTCTATACTAGGCACGAAGGCCTGAAATTTTTGGGGAGGGAAGTAGCCGATGTTATCGACACCAGTTCGTAACTGGTACTCACTTTATCAACCCCTGAAGGATGAAAAGCAAAGTCGACACTGGCGGCATTTGAACTCAGAACGTAAAGTGCGGAGAATTGCCGCTAAGCCTTTTTCCAGGCGTGCTAACGATTCTACCAGCTCGCCACTTTCTTCCTGAAACTCAGGAGCTGGAAAACCCCACAACCGGAATATTCCAACAGATTTAGTTCCACGTTCGACTTCGAATAACCAAAATAATAAGAATGAAAAATTGTCGAAGTTCTTAGGGCATTCAATCGGGCCATATATTTCCCCACAATTAAATCTAATACTGAACAAACTTACCTAAACCGGAGAGAGAAGCACCTTGAAGTAAGATCCTTCATAGATTGTAACAATCTTGCCAACGTTAGAAGAAACATTATAAAAGAGAAATTACTAAAATAATTAGATAGTTACCAAATTGAACAATCAGTAGGGAATAAAAGAAACGAATGTGCATATAAAGTGGATACTACTGGGAAAATAATTACATACCAACCCCAGTCTGATAAACATTCAGTAATGATAGAAATAGTCAATTTAACTGATAAGCAAAGTAAAATACTCTCTGAACCAGCTACAGGTACTAAGACAGATGAAAAAAAATGTATGAAGTCACATAGATATTGACCCAACTTAACTAGATGATCTAAAAAATAAAATCATGATTGAGTAGCTGAAAACTAAAGAAACCAGTATGAATGAGTATGACACTCTCCCAAAAATTCGCAACTCTGAATAAAACCTGAAATTAATTAGTAAAATCCGCCTTGCACTTAAGGATATACTTTCAGCTAAAAATGTTGATATTACAGAATACAATCACCTGTACTATGCATCTGCAAAAATCTCAACGATTATATGTGCTGAAAGGATTATAAGACAACATTCCCATAAAAAGACTCTCTGGCAAAAGCGTATTCAACACCAAAATGAGACATGGAATGTCTAAAAAAAAATTTAAGTTTCACAAGAATATCAAAACAATAAAAGTCCAAAGGTTAAAGAAAGAATACAATATGAAACCCATACTTGACATTGACACCTCTATAGAAACTATCAAGCAAACGTTATGTCCTAAAGGTGCCTGCATAAACAGGTAGGAAAAGCGCCTTAGATTTTTCAAGGACAACAACATGTTCAAAAAATAACTTCAAAAATGTTTACAGGAAGATAAGTAAAATACCAGTTGCTGTAAAATCGGTCCCATCAAAAGAAGAAGTGCAGGAATTTTGGAATAAAATTTGGGCAGAAGAAAAGACACACAAAAAATGCCCCTTTGATTGTTGGAATATCTAATGACTTAGACGCCTTAGAAGAGCAAATGTGGGAGACTAATTACTTCTGGTCGACTGCCTTCCCAGATAGCCATAAACTGCTAACAAAACTTTAGAACGATGTTCTACAACAACCTAGTATGATTTTCTCTTCGCTAGTTAATGGTATTACATTTCTCCTACCAAAAAATGAAGAAACAAATAATCCCCAAAACCATAAACCCAAAACCTGCTTAACAACAATGCTCAAAATACTAACATATGACTTGACTGAATACACTTACAAATTTCTAATATAAAATAGCGTATTCACTAATGAACAAAAGGGAAGTAAACATGGGTCCTACGGTTGAAAAGATCAGCTACTCATCAACAAGATGATCTTGGAAGACTGTAACCAACAGCACAAGAACTTTTCGATAGCCTGTATAGACTATCAAAAAGGCTTCCGATAGTCTACCACATAGCTGGATTAACAAATATTTAGAAATCTACAAAATAGCACCTACTCTGCTTAAGGTTTTGTCTGTGAGTATGAAATCATGGATAACCTAACTGACTTTGATAAGTGAAATTGAATCTCTAAACGCCGGAGATATAAGAATGTCATGTGGAATTTTTCAGGATGACTCTCTATCACTTGTCTAGCCTTAATGCCACTCTTGAAATTTCTCAATGATGTACCATATGTCTATAACATGTTTGATATAAATATAAATAATCTTGTTTAACTGAATGATTTAAATCTCTTAGCAACACATGACCAACAATTACAGGGTTACTAGCAATTTTTAAGCAATTCAGTGATGACATGATAATGCAGTTTGGCCTTGATAAATGTGCAAAAGCTACCTTCATCAAAGGAAAAATGAGAAAAATGCCCAGAATGACATAAGTGAGTTAGAACCAGCATCGAACTACATATTCCTAGGTGTCTTTGAAGTTGATGGAACCAAGCATTCAATGATGAGGGAAAAGATCAGAAAATAATGTTATCGGAGGGTGAGGGCAACACTTAGAACATAGCTGAATGCAATACACAGGACCGAAGTGATCGATACTTTAGCCAATATCTTTAGCTGACCAGTTAATGAAATATATAATCTTGACAGAAAAAAATGGTAATTGTTGACAATGCATAGAATGCACCACTCTAAGGCAGATGTACAATGATTTAACCTGCCAAGACAAGACGGTGGTCGTGGATGTCTACAAGTGGAAATAGCAAGGAAGACTGCCAGAATTGTCCTAAACACCTACCTGAAAAGCTCTGACGACTGGATGTTAAAATTTGTATTAAAGCTCGAAAACAAGAATACATCATACTCAGTAACAAAACAGGCAAATAAATATCTAAATGTATTCCAAATACAACAAATCCCAGAACTAGACAGACTGGAAAGAAGCGCAAAAGAAGCTAAGCGCATGAAAATCCGTGCAAAAACTGCTGCCTTAAATATTCTTGCTGATAATTGGTAAGAAAAACCTCTCAATGGCAAATACCGAAAGACAGTTAATGATGCCGATGTTGACAACACCCTTACCCATCAATGGTTAGTGATGTCAGGCTTAAAATCAAAGATAGAACGTTTCATCATAGCAGCCCAAGAACAAGGTCTACCTACAAGGAACTACCGGGGTAACATATTAATGAACGGCAGTAGCCCAACATGTCGTGTATGTGAACAACACAAAGAAAACATCGATCATATTGTCTCCGTATGCAGCCTTGCGCCTACCGAATATCTCACCAGACATGATAGAACAGCACAATATATTCACTGGATAATTTGCAAAAAATCTGACCTCCCCATGATAAAAACTGGTGGGAACACAAACCACCTTCAGTGCTTGAATACGACCACATCTTACTCCTCTGGAATTTTCCTGTTCAAACCGACATAAGGATAGATGCGAATAGATCAGAAATTATTTCGAAGGACTACAGCCAAACCTCATGCTTCCTCATCGATATGACTCTCCCAATCGACATAAATGTATCTGTCAAGACCTACCAAAAGCTGAGCAAGTATAAAGATCTTGAAATAGAAATTGGTAATATGTGGAACCTCAGGACTAGAACAATACCTGTTGTCATAGGAAAGATAGCAAAAAGAGGCTGATTGCTACTTAACTCAGATACCGGGAAACCCCAAAATGTCAGAAATTCCAATAATAGTGCTCATGGGAACTTCCCATATCATAAGTAAAATACAGTCCATGTAATCTTAAATTTCAAAACACACTTATATTAATTTTATTATGATCTATTAAATATTCTCTAGAACTATACTTTATGCAAAACCAAATATATGACACCTTAGTCTTAGCAGAAACTTGAAGTTCTTACCTGCTGTCTCTTGAAGTCTCTGGGTGAGACTTGAATTCAACTTGTACAATTACAGAGCAAAGGTCAAACATAAAATAATAATAATAAAAATAATCGTTTCTATACTGAGCACAAAGTCCTGAAAATTTCGGGGATGGGGATAGTCGATTTAATCGATCCCAGTACTCAGACGGTACTTACTTTATCGACCCCGAAATGATGAAAGGAAAAGTCTACCCCGTCGGCATTTGAACTCAGAACGTAATGTCGGAAGAAATACCGCAAAGTTTTTTTTTCCCGGCGTGCTAACGAATCTGTCATAATAATAATAATAATAATAATAATGCTTTTGACAGTATCCCCCACTCATGGTTCCTGGAAAATTTAGCCACGAAGAAAGTAGCACTAAAGATAATAGAATATATAAATCATACTACGAATAAATGGCAAACAGTGATGCAGCTCCAGAAAAAAAAGAGGGAATAATAAAAAGTAAAGCCATCCCCATTAGAACAGGAATATTCCAAGTAGACTCACTCTCTACACTCCTGTTCTGCCTGGCAGTAAAGGCCTTTCACTGACCTGCAAAACAGAACTAAATATGGTACAAATGTCAGGGTAAAACAATCAACCATCTTTTGTAAATGGATGGTCAAAAACTGTTTGCTGCAACTGATAAACAACTGGAAATATTGCTGCATAAAACACATGGATTTACCAAAGAGATAAACATGAAATTTGACTTAGAAAAATGTGCACAAGCAACCTTGATAAGAGGAAAACTAGTTAAGAGTAATAATATCATACTAGATAAGGTAAATGAAATAAGAGAATTAGACCAAACCCTGACATACAAATACCTAAGAATCAATGAAATAAATACGGTAAAACACACACAAATGAAAGAGAAGTTATGGAAGGAAATCTATAGACGTATAAGACTAATATTTAAAACAGAGCTCAATGCGAAAAACAAGATAATAGGTATCAATAATCTAGCTGTCCCAGTTATAAGTTACAGTAACAATTAATGACAGATTTTAGAATACACCACACATATTCTGACATAGAAAGGTTATATATAAAACGAATTGAAAGTGGTAGAGCCCTAGTATAATTAGGACACCACTATAAAAGAACCACTATAGAATTACAGATCATTGTTGTGATTTGACCGACAATATAAACCCCCCGGTACAAACAATATTATCTACCACATGACAAAATTAGATACTGTGCGATATCTTCATAATAATAATAATAATAATAATAATAATAATAATAATAATAATAATAATAATAATAATAATAATAACAGCAATAATAATGATAATAATGATAATGATTTCTTTTATTTGCCACCAGGGCGATGGATGAGAGGGACAATAGAACGACAGACGTAAAGTATGGGCGTTTACATATAATGAAATGATAAAAAAAGAAAGGGCATATACACGGTATACAACAAAGGAAGGAAAGGAAGTATACATAGTATACAATAGTATATTTTAAAAAAGGTGATATTGATGTGATCCTCCTGATACAGGAGGACCTCTAGGGTTAATTGAGGTACTCCACCGTCCAAGATCCTCTTGAACACCTTTTCTCCGACTTACAGACCAACACTTAGAACGGTACATTCCACCCTTGCCATTTTCGCAGCTTTTACCCACCTTTCAATAAATTCGCTCGCTTACAGGAGGGCGGTGGGGCAATCATTACCATGGACTCGGCCGCTAGACGGATCTGTTCCACACGTGATAGCAGCTGTTCGACATAACCCATCAAGTCAGCAATGCCCGGACACTGAAAGAATGCATGCAGAACAGTTTCGTCACTTTGTGCGCATTTCGGACAAGCCCATTTGACATTCATGCCAGTAGAGTTTATCTCGAACCGGTAGCGCTTCCGGTAGCACTGCCAGGCCAAAGCCATCTGGAAATTATCAATGATAGTTCGTGACCGGAAAGTCCTCCGGAACAGACTAGCCAGTTCGTTTTCATCGACGCCCAGAGTCTTCCTGAGAAGGTCGTCGCACTTTCCCGCCACTAATCCTCTATAAATTGCTAAAGCGGAACATCCACCGATCCCATTGCCCGACTGGTA
>JAOPUL010000002.1:58306793-58317521 GCA_027564515.1 Octopus rubescens | reverse complement strand
AGTAATACACGAGTTGAAGTATATAAGAGAAATAAAACAAGTTAAAAAAAAAAAAATATATATATATATGTAAGTAGAGAGAGGGAAAGTGTACATAAGATGAAAAGAAACAAATATATTCAGTAAACAAAATAGCTTTATATTTCACTTATCTATTGATAAAAATTTAGAGATCAGTATTTCAATATGTTCAATGGGAGATTTTAAATAAATGGAGATACTGATAATCAATTATTATGGATCGTTATGTGAGGATAGCAAAAAGAGAAGGATAATCCAATTGATTTTTGTTAATGATTAAATTACCTGATTTATTTGGTTCTTATTATAGTCTTAACATTGACGATTATATCAAATTTGATATCAAAATGGAAAGGCTATTATTTAATTCTACTATGATGTTATTTATGCGCTATATTGTAGTAGATTTATTTCTGATTAAATAAATAAATTTACAAATTTAAGTTGCAATTTCCCGCTATATTAGTAATGGTGAAAGAATTAGATATTACTTATGTAAAACTTTATGTGCAATAATCATGGATAGAGTGTTAGAACGGTAATTACTTACTTATACGGGGTAATTATGATTAAGAATTCCATAATTTTACTGAATCCACAATATAAGTCCGTTTATTTATATTTGAAGAAAGTTAGTTTTGTCTTTGCAAACACCTAATTCCTGTTTCATCTATAGTATTTATTACATTGTGTTCCGAACAAATAATACTAAATAATTCTTCCGTACAAAGTACATATTTAAGTTCTCCAATTTTGTACGGTCTCACCCTGGCTAAGATTTCCCAATATATTGTGTATTTAGTATCAGGGTCCTTAAGGGACCAAACCAGCTTACTTAGACTTGTAGATAATATTTTACACTATTCCTAAATGTACATTCGTTATTAACAATTCTTCTTTTGACAAAACAAGATTTACAACCTATATAGTAGAATTTCCTATTTCAGATTGTTACAGTACAACGGTAAATCATATTTTTTATTTTACAATTATTTCCTATCTTACATTTTGCCTTATTAATGCAGTGACAGTTTTCATAAATTATCCTACTCTTATTATCATTATAGCTAATATTTCCAGTTATAAGCTCCCTAGAATTAATTTGATTTATATCGCTCTTATTCACTTCATTGTTTAAGATGCGTATGTTGCGTACGTTACCTAGTATATTATTATTGTTTCGATTACCAGGTTGGTCATTATTTGGAATTATCCTTACAGGGTAAAGTTTTTGTTCCTTATTAATTATAGTTTTGTTATGGATTGCGATTATTTGGGCTATGTGTTTTAGATACCGAATAGTTTACTGTAATTTTTCTTTATTGAAAATTTTATAATATTTACTGGAAGGTGGGAAGTGATGAATTAAATGCTTTAAAAAACAACTTCACTAAATTAGTTGTAATCTGTTTAGCATATGGTATTATTAGCCACGAAATATCCTTATGAGATTTATATGTACTGTTATTAACCAGTGGTAGAGAATTAAATCTATATCCAATATTTCTATCTCTTCTCTGAGGATTTTTATTCTTATTTATATATGAATTGTCCCCAGTCGACTTTCTATTTCGGGTATCTTTAGTATCTTTATTCGGTTTATTGTTTCTATTAGCATTGCGTATTGATGAGGCTTTAAATGGCATAATTTTATCCTTATTCTCTCCCTTCCTATAATTTAACGGTTTTATTAGTTATTACTGATGGTGGGTTTTAAATTATTTATATTGAATGTGTCCCCAGGTGTTCGACTGCTATTTTTTATATTAGTGGAATACATGTTATCTTTTGGATCACTAATTTTATTTTCATGCTTACTAATATTACTACATTCATTTTTATTATTACTAGGGTTATTGCTACTATTATTGTTAATTCTTGTCTTTATTATTAATATTATTATAACAATAATAATTATTATTCTTTTAATTATCAATATTATTATTACTATCATTTTGGTTGTTTGCTTTATATTGATGATTAGTCTCTATTTTAGTTTTTGGTTCTATAAATCTTAGTTTCTTCTTATAACCTTCTTCTTCCAAAGCAAGGTTATAATAGACGGCATTTCTCTCAAATATCATTTTAATTTCAGAAAGCCTAGAGTTTCGGTTGGAAACAATTTCCACCAATTTGCCGGATACACAATGAGGGTGGTTACTATTTATATTTATATATTTTAAGTTTTCATTAGGTTTATCGTAGGGTTGGAAAGAATTAGATTCGAGATCTAGTGTAATGTCCAGAAAGTTTACATTGCTATGTTCTTCTTCTATTGTCATTTTAAGTGCTAAGCGATTGAAAAATCTATTGAATTCGAAGGGTCATTTCGTGTAAAAAGAGCATCATCCCGATATAGACCACCGCCCATCTTTGGACATTCTTCACTTATACTCTTAAGGATATAAATAAATATTAGGTCTGTAACTTGAGCCAAATCCACCGAACCCATAGTTATGTCAAGCATCTCAGGGCGGTTTTTCCTAATCCAGTATTTTCCTTCAAATTCAATTATAGATTTTATAGCTAATCTAATTATATCGATCTCCTCTCTACTTAAGCCTGAGTTACACATTGCAAAGTGCAGTGCCTTATTTAATATAGTAAGGTTTATTGAGGAATAGCATTTAGATATGTCTATTTGTAGGAACTTAGTCATGCTTTTATCGGGAAAATTTTCAAACCAATCTATTACTCCTAGCGAATTAGACCAGGGATTCAGATCATTTCTATTTTTTATTTTCGGGATGTATTTTATTTTCGCGATCTAGTATATTTTTACTAATTTTACCTAGGTCCGATTTGGAGGGACATATAAGTCTTACTGTTGGGTTGGAAGTAAAGTTAGATGTGTGGTCCTTGAAATTAAATCGTAGAGTTTTAGGTACGGAACGTTCAGTTTTTTCACTATGCGAGTACTTTTCCATTATTTTTAGCCTTGAGGTTAAGTATTTTCAAATTATTCTTACTTGTGGCTTTATAGTTTATCATTATTTCTGTTTTAAGAAGTGTGTGGCAGTAATTGTAATCAAGCTGGTAAATATTTCCGGTTTTATCGGCTTCAACTTGTCCTCCATTTCTTCTCTTTAAGTTCTTAGATATGTTATTTAATTTCTCAAGGTATGGATTATTTCTAAGTGGGTTTTTGTGAAATTTAACATTCTTTATAATAATCCAAAGTTGATCCTCGAACTGTGCTATTTGTTGGTTTGGTGGTGGTGGTCTTTTTATACTCTTAAAGAACTTATGTAATTCCTTATTTTGCTGTTCTGTGTCACTAGTATCATGATCATTATGGAAGTACATCTGCCATCTAAGTCTGCTAATAAAATCATTTGTTTTATAAATTAAGTCCTTCATATATTCCTTCTTAAGAGGAATGGGTATGTCCTTGATTGATATGTTTAATTGAATTTTCTCCCTTTCCGCGTTATTCGATAACTATGTTCAGGTGAACATTTAATTATTATATATTATTTTAGGGAAGGAATATTTATTTAAATATCCAAAACGAATAACGCTTATATACTTTGTTATTATTACACGAAGTAATCGAAGTTATAAGGATTGTCTTCAGATTAGTTCCTATTGGGTATCCACTTGAATTGAATATTACAGCTTCTAACAAGTGTACAAACATATTTTATGTAGTTTATGAGAGGGAATTGATGAGAAAGAAAATTCCAAGTAACATATACGATACAAACTGTATTTATTCCGACATATGTTTCGTTTTACTTATTCTACGGAAGTATATAATTAATTCATATAAAACTTATCAAGGAAAAAGGTTAGTTTATAGCGAGCAAAAGTTCCCTTACTTAGACAAACATTTTCGTTCTGGTAATTTTACTCTTCCGTCGTAGTAAATGAAGGGCTAATATATATCAACACATACATACATTCATGTACGTATATATTTATATATATGTATGCGGGAGAGACGGACACACAGAGTGTGTATGTATGTGTGAGTGAATTGATATATCTCAATTAAAAAGAGGATCTCCGATGTCGGGGAGGGGACAGAACCCTCGCCTACCTTTTGGAGGTCCAGAACGAGAGTAGAAAACTTTAGTAGTTTGTTCCAGCACCTCGGCCACGAAAGTATGACCAGTCTTAGGGATCCTGAAGATGATTCGCAGCGACTTCCTGGGACGGGAGTTCGATACTAGGGTGTCGACCGGGCAATGCCGCACTGAGGTGTCCGCTCGTCGAGTGTATCTGTATATGTCCCCAGCGGGGATTCTGAGGTTCGACGGGTGAGGAGTTTGACGCAGGAAATAGTTGCAATTAGAGCAATTTCGGTCCTTCTTGCGCCTATTGAGCGGCATAGGTCATCCTAGGAGCGGCATAGGTCATCCTCCTGAGTAGTGGAGGGCCTGGAAGAGGACATACGAGGAAGGCACACGGTCACTACCGGAGCCGCGTCTGCGGATCTAAGTGTATCAAAGTCAAATCGAAAAGGGGGCGGAACCATGTAGGACTCTCCGCGAAATCAAGTAACCAGAAACGGAGGCGAGAAAAAAGAAAAAGATGTGTGGGGGATAAAAAAGAAAGAATAAAAACAAGCTAAAAAACAGTGAATGGGTAAATATATAAATGAATAAAAAAAGATACGTTTCGAAGAGAAAAAAAACAACATTTTTTGATAAGGAACGAGCGTAGATAGGATACAATATAAAGAATGGAATATAAAGAAATGAGATGAAAAATAAAATAATAGAAGAAAAGAGAGAGTTAAAGGAAGACAGGGAAAGATAGATAGATCGGTAGGTAGAGAGAGAGAGAGAGAGAGATGAGACAGAGTTGCGAGATATAGTTTGTTGTGAAACCATTGTTTTGTTCCTAGTCTCGCCTTTATATAACATTATGTTAAAGTGAGAGGAGATGGAATAACAGGAATACACGTAAGAGTAAGAGACCCGGATGCAGCAATGTAAAGAACTGTTGATTGTAGGGATTATTTGGTTAGTATTGAGTAAAGGCCGTGGCTGCTGGACTTGTTGCTGCTGCTGTTATGGTCCTTGTTGAATGTAATCTGGTTAGAGAACAGACAAGTTGTAGCAGTTGGAGAAAATACGTGTGAGGTTTCTGAAAGAGCTCGTGGATCAATTTGAACGAGATGTGGTTTCTCTTGAAAAATGTTGTTATCATTAATATTACTATCGCTGCTGCTGTTGTTGTTGTTGTTGTCTTCGTTGCTGCTCATAGTGGTGGTTGTGGTGGTGGCGATGTTGGCGGTGGTGATGGTAGTGCAGGTGTTGTTGTTGTTGGTGGTGGTGGTGGAGATGGACCTCTCATTGTTTAACATGATTGCTAACAATCCAGTAGCAGCGCCAACAGGTTAAAGGCAACCACACCCTTTCTTTGTTTTGACATGACTCTCCTGCGTCTCGCCCCCTCTCTCATTGACTACTGGATCTCTCACGAACATTATCATTGCTGCCATTGTTGAGCAGAATATTGAAGTGGAATTGAATATCGGTAAGTCCCCCAAGAAATAAGGGAACTTTAATCAAAAAAGAATTCACCATCGCAAGAAGGATCCCTTATTCTCTAAACTAGTCGAAAATTATAGAAAGTATTTACAGGAGGAAGCTGAATTTTTTTCGCAAACAGAATACGAGGCCGAGGTCAAGCGTCGTCTGAAATGTACGAGTTTGGGCAGAGTGTATGAATTATGTGTGAATCTTTCTTGATGTTGAAATCTTTTGAGCTCTTGCCACGGATTCGAACTTTTTAACATGGAAAATCCTTTTGCAAATCTACTAAAAGCAACACACAGTTTATTGTATAGTTCCACACGTTTTCGAAGAACTGTGAACATAGCCACTATATGCGTTAAGTCAGATATCCGTCGGCATTTAAGAGTGATCTTGTGGTGGAGGTGATGTTTGAATATTACGAATAATCGGGGAAAACCGCTGAAATACTCACATAAAATTGAAGCTATTCAAGTTTTTATACTTATTTCAAAGAGATTTCGGTTGTACGGCTGGATTGAAATTGTGTTTCTGTGCTTTCAACTGCTGATTGATCAGAGCTGCGAAGGACACATCCGGCCTGTTTGGTGCCTTCTCAAACATCAGTACCCCCGGCAGATATCAAGCTTTTCCAAACCCCTGACAGAGTTACGGCCTTGACTGCGTCCAGTGAAGACGTGGTTGCCGCTGCAAGATCCTTCCCTTGCGACCCGGTCACCTCAAAGGCCTAATATCTCCACACTCCGTAGAGGTGGGCGTACACTTGCTTCACTCCATCACTGCTTTGATAGAAGGTCTCCTCCACGCGGACCGTCCCAGCCATACCCCAGTTCTTCTCTTCTCGGCCAACCTAATAGCGCTGAAGAAAAAGAATGGAGATATCTGTCCATTAGCGGTGGGAAACATCTCTCGTCTTCTTGCGGCTAAGTTAACCTCTAAATCACTCAGCGGTGACTTCAGCAAGGCATTCAGCCCTGTCTAGAGTGAAGAGCGGATGCAAGGCTGCGGCACTTCATTCAGCTAGACACTTCATTCAGCACTCGCGTCCCTCGACGCTTCGCCTCCTATTAAAGTTGGATATTAAAAACACCTTCAACAGAGTTAGACAAGACCACGGCTTGGAGTATCAGATGAACCCCCCTCCCTATACCCCCTCGCTGTACCCCCTCGCTGTGATCAACGGAGGTGATCAACGTGAAGCACGGCGAGGCTGAATTCCGAGGCGCCCTACTCAGAATCCAGTCCGTCTTGGCGGAAGTTCGTCTGACACCCAAGGAGGCTGTCCACATCAATGGCTCCCCAATCCTCCCGAAAGCCATACTGGAGTGCCTGGAGGTTAAGCTTGTGTGCGTGTCCAGGATGACGGAGAGACTGCGTCTCATTGTTGCGCACCCGACGCTCTTCCTCTTAAGGAATTTATTTGCCCTGCCCATGCTCCTTTTCTAGCTGTGCAGTGAACCATGTCACCCGTATACAGGACCCCTCAGTGACTTTGGCTGCAACATCCAGTGCTGTGCCGAACTGATCTGCAATGTCAGTTTTGATATAGCTGGCTGGCTGGCTGCAGGCCAAACTGCTCATCAGATTCGACGGCCGTAGTCTGCGATCTGCAGTGGACCTGGTGCCGCCGGTGTACCTCTAATCGGTCTCATCCATCCACGTCCTCCTCCGGCCACACATACTCCACAGGTCAGCCCAGACGGTTGTTGACCAGTTACCCGAACCAGCACTTAGCGCTTGGAACGCTGATGGTCTAGCAGTCTCTCAGATTACGAAATCCAACGCAAATGGGACGACATCCTAGGTAAGTCTACCCTCGAGCAGCTAGAGGCATTACTCGACCAGCACCGCCTCACCTGCCTCCGTTCTGTCTCGCAGCCCAATAGTGACGCATGTCTCAATGCGTTGCCCTCATCAACCTTCTAGATGATGAGTGCACCCGCATCGGGGTGGTCCAGCGTCTCGGTCTGTGCGTGTGCGAGCTGCACAAATGTCGCTGCGGAGCGGTAGTGGCCGAATTCAGCCTGCATCCTTTGTCTTGCATCTTTACCCGAGCCGATTCCACGGACACGCCACCCTGTCAGCAAGGGACTTGACGCGGCGGTCTTCCCGTCCGTCCCTACTTGAACCTGCAGGTCTCGACCGCAGGGACGGTAACCCTCTTCCCATTCGAAAGAGGCAAATCCTCAAAATAAGGATTGTTGCAGCCCGCCGGAGAAATGAACCTCTCCAGGTGGAGTGGCTACTGCAGAGAGTGTCGCTGGCCATTCTCGTTAGCAACGCCACTGCGGTCACTACCGCAGGGCGCGGCTGAGTACCATCCCCCTCGTCCTGGGAAATGTGCCTCCCCCGCCCCAACCCCTGTCCTCTGCTGACATGCCCCCTTTTCTCTACATTTCTTTTGTTCTCTTCCTTTTCCTTCTTTCTTTTTGTTCTATTCTACTGGTTCCAAGGAATCAAATGTATTCATTAAATTACTGGTACGTATATCTGTTATTCATTGAACAAATAAAATGCAATTTATATTAGTATATGTAAATCTGAGATCAGTTTGATAATCGTCACCAATGAATGCGAGAAAGGTTTCTAGGAAAGTTAACCAGGCATATTTACAAAATATCCCCACCGAAGTTTACAAAGAACTTATTAGATCTCTATTTCCTCAACTCCTGTTTAAAGCTTAATTCTCACAAGCATAACTCTCACACATATTTATTTGATTTTGGTCATTTGCTTGAAATCGAGAAAACATATTCTTATCTAATTCCATCAAGGACTTTTCTTATCTAATTCCATAGAATGATAAAGTATTTTTTAAAGAAAATGTTAGGAAAATAAGACATTTACGATATTGTTACTGTCAGAATTTCTTTGTGTCATATTGTTTAAACATTTTATTTAATCGATTTCGCAGCAACTTGTTATTTTTATTGTTTAATGTAGCATGTATAAACTCCCATATGATCTTTATCGCTTATTAATTATTCTATGCTTCGTCACATCTTTGTTTCCTCGCCATTAAATGATATTTTACTCTGCATTGGTTTTCACAACGCTTCCTCTAACATTTCTTGCTTGACTTGATTTTATTTACTTCTGAACTTGATATGTCACTTAGCAATTTTACAGCCACTTTATGTTGGAACTCGTGTTGATTTTATAAATGTTGCACTTTCTAAGATATATTCACTCAAACTTATAAGTATTTTGGAATGGTTCATACTATTGGTGAGGGAATAAGTCTCAGAAAAGAGTGTTTGCCTCATTTTCTCACTTTGAATTTCTCGCGCCTATTTCACCAACATCCGTTAATTATTGGCCATTAAATAAACGTTATGATTATTGGCCATTAAATCAATGATTAATTATTGGACATTAAATACACGTTTTAATTATTGGCCATTAAATAAACGTTATAATTATTGGCCATTAACTAAACGTTTAATTATTGGCCATTAAATAAACGTTTAATTTCTGGCCATTAAATTAAATGCACATCACTGTAGGCAGACACTAAATATAACACTTTTGATTAGTATATTTGATTATTAAATATTGACACTCGTATTACTGTATAAAGTTGTATTCTTAAAAGTCAGGACGTTTTTCATGCTTTAATTTTTACCTACTTTGCGCTAAATTGAACCATTTCTTTTAAAAATTCACTGACCTGTATTTGGCTAGGAATAGCGGGCCTATATTATCTCATTGTCATCTAGAATATAATGAAACATTCGCTTTCATATTTAGAATATTCTAAAACATTGCAAATATTTAAATAACAGTAATTAGTAATGAATATTTTGGCAAAATAGATTACTAGAAGTGATTTAGTGGACATAATATCAATTCTATGTCATATGGTTATACGTATGTATGTATCTCTGGAGGAAATCTCTGGATGCCGGTTCCATCCCTGAAAACTTTCTCTCCCAGTCAATCGTTCCTATTTTTAAAAAGGGGAACAAATCGCTCCCAGTTAACTACCGCCCAATCTCACTCACGTCTCATATCATCAAAATATTTGAGAGAGTGTTGAGATCAAGAATCACAGCCTTCCTAGAGCAAAATCATCTGCTAAATTGCAACCAGCATGGCTTTCGTGGTGGGAGGGACTGTCTAACACAGCTCCTCCACCAATTTGACGACATCTTAAATGCACTAACCGCGGGTTCTAACGCCGATGTCATATATCTTCATTTCGGTTAGGCCTTTGACAGAGTCGACCACAATATACTGTTAAGGAAATTATGTAACGCTGGAATTGGTGGAAAGCTACTCCAGTGGATTAAGCGTTTCCTAACAAACAGGACCCAACATGTTGTGGTTGACAGCATCCACTCAAGACCAGCAAAAGTCATCAACAGAGTCCCGCAAGGTACTGTGCTGGGTCCGCTTCTCTTTATTGTTTATATCAATGGCATTGCAGATTCCATTGAGCACAGCACCATTGAAATATTTGCAATGACCCTAAGTTCCATAAAGTCATTAAGGTAGCACACGATCGAGCGATGCTTCAATCGAACCTATGCGCAGTAACCCAGTGGGAACAAAAAAAAAAAACAATATGCAGCCGAATGAAGACAAATTTTAGCTCATCCACTTTGGAAAAGAGGAAACATTCAAACAATCATATACACTACCGTCGGGAGACCTACTTGAATCGTCGGGAAACCTACTTGAACCGTCGGGAGACCTACTTGAACCGTCGGATAATATCAGATACTGAGGAATAACTGTCGATAGCAACCTTAGCTGGGGTTTGCATATCAACAAAAAAGTCGATGTTACCCGCAGAATATGCTCATCGATCGTCAGAACTTTTAAGTACAGGGATCGTGAAACCATCATCCCTCTCTTCTCCATGTTCGCTAGGCCTCACCTCAAATATGCTGCCTTTTGTGGTCCCCCTACAAAAAACAAGATATAATGATGATGGAAGCGCCACAACGATCAATCCCAAAAATTATAAATGGCATAACGGGACTTGGTTATTGGACTAAACTTAAACAGCTGAAACTCTACTCTCTACAACGCCGCTGTGAACGATATATTATTTGCACCATGTGGAAACTATTTCACTAATATTATCCAAATGATATTGGTATTATGTTTACAGTTCACCCAAGACTAGGCCCCCGTGAAATGCGACCTCTACAAAGGTCGAGATCACATCACATAAGAACATTGCGACACAATTTCTTCACTGCAAACGGCCCTG
>JAOPUL010000002.1:57655341-57666077 GCA_027564515.1 Octopus rubescens | reverse complement strand
GTATGTATGTATGTATGTATGTATGTATGTATGTATGTATGTATGTATGTATGTATGTATGTATGTATGTATAATACGATGGAGTATCCACATACTTTTTGCTTACCAATTTCCACTTACAAAGCATTGGTTTGTTGGAACCACGGCTATAGGTGAGACACTTGCCAAGGGAAACATCGAACTCAGAAACACGAGGCCACATCTACGTTTCTTATTAAGAGAAGCGCTAACTTAGCTGTATTTCGTCCGTCTTTTCCCTCTGAGTTCAAATTCCGCCGAGGTCGTCTTGGCCTTTCATCCTTTCGGAATTGAGCAAATAAGTACCAGTTGAACACTTACCCCACCCCGAAATTGCTGGCCTTGTAATAATGACCTCCGATACAGACACACGGCCAGTCAGTCATTTTGAACGGAGTGGAGATTAATCGATGTCATTAACAACGAGATTTCACTGATACTTTATTTTATCGACTCCGAGAGGATGAAAAGCAAAGTTCACCCCATTGGAGTTTCAACTCAGAGCGTAATGAGTCGGACGAAATACTGAAAGGAGTTGTTTCTACTCCACAAATCTTTCTGCCCGCTCGCCAATTTCTCAAACTGCAATAATAGTTTTAAATGTTGGCACAAGGCCAGCAATTTTAGGGAGGAGGGGATCAGTCAATTATATTAACCCCAGTATTCAACTGGTATTTATTTTATCGTCCTCGAGTGGATGAAAGGGAAAGTTGACTTCAGCGGAATTTCAACTCAAAGACGGACGAAATGCCGCTAAGCATTTTGTCCGGCTTGCTAACGATTCTACCAGCTCGACGCCTTAAGCCAAGCCGTAATAATGCAATTAAAATAGAAGCATTTCATTAATGCAACTCTAGAATAATGTGGAATTCAGACTTGCAAGTTAGTGAAACACTCGTCAAACACTTGTAGAAACAGTGGTTATTTATGTTCTGAGTTCAAATCCGGCTAATATCAACTTAGACTTTCTTCTTTCTGGGAATGCCTTATAGATGTACATGTGAAATACTGAGGTCGCTTTAATACACTGAGCGAGATCATGGATCTAGGTTAGGTCTTAATTTTGCATTCTTATTACATCGATGAATCATTCAATATTGTTTTCACCATGGGTCACAGAGCCGTGTCAATAGCAGGATACAAACCACCTGTTCCTAGACCGATTGTCCAATTATTTGTCTTTTCAGTTACCCCTTAGCTTTCTCTTGTTGTTGTTGTTGCTGTTGTTGCTGTTGCTCCTGTAACTGCTGCTATTGCTGCTGTTGTTTCATTGTAGAAAATTGACTTAACGGTTGTTAAAATGATTTCAATTTCCAGTCGACTACAAGAAATAATAATTTTAAATTGTGGAGGTTGAATGGGAGCAAACGGTATGGTGTTATCCAAATGATTACCTGTAGATTTCTAACACTTTACTGTAAATGTGATGATAAATCGTAGCTGGCAGGTGATATTACAACACAGGAAACGCACTATTCAACAAAATAAGCAGTTAGCTTAAAGCCAGTGTTAACTGATTAAATAATAACAAAAACGGGCTAAAGAAAAAGAGTCATTTGTTGAACGGAGAATTGTTGCCAAGTGAGGGAGAATAGCGAGGTTGGATAATAGAAACGACTTTCACGTGCATCGCTTCAATTATTAATTGTAGGATTTGAATTCTTATTAACACGAGATAAAACAGCTAATGACCTTCAGCTAATGTTGTTAGTTAAATAGTAATTAACAAAGTTTTGTCGCCTTAACTATTTACGCCTACATAAACACTTGATATTTGTAAAGGCATATAGTCTATCATACATTTGTTGCAGCCGAACAAATTCCTTAGTGTCAAAAGAATATGTTCCATCTGATTTTGCTTCTTATATGAATCAACAAGGAATCAGCTTCTACGATATCGACCGACCTGCTTGAAATAGCAACCAAATCTCCCGAAAAACACACCATATCGTTTTTAAAATGATTACATATAATATTGTAGTAGTCAAAGATAGACTTTAACTGGGGAAAATATCGGCTTGATCACGGACGGAACGGCTTTCAACTTTGCTCACTTGACAACAGCAAAGATTCTCAACGCCGTGGGGGGGGGTATAAAAATGCTTTTGGTGCGTCCACTTTAATCAACCTTTAATAATAGACTAGAGGTTATTTGATATTCTTTCAAACTAGCGCCCGAGAGAGAGACTGACCCTCCTCTTTTGACTCTCCTCTTTCTCATGTTGCATCTCTACTTTATAGTAATTCTTTTTAATCATAAATTTCAATACATGTAATATGTGTACTCTTATGGATACTTATCTTGAGAATCACATCGATGGTGCAGGCAAAAAGTAAATAAATTACATCAATCCGACACTACGGATTCATTAAAGCTAAGACTACTTTTCAAAAATGACAGATTCTCTGGTATCATTAGACACTGGTTTATAGATAGGACATTAGTCTATTTCTTTCACTAAATAAGGCCATGGTCTATCAGTTTCCCTACAGAGGACACTGGTCTGTCTTTTTCGCAGGTTGTCTATATGTCTAGCTATAGAACACTAATGTATCTGTTACAAGATAGCTCACTGTCCCAGGACCTAACAAAACGCTGGTCTATCTATCTTCCTAAATATAACACAACTCTCTCTCTCTCTCTTTCTCTCTTTCTCTCTTTCTCTCTTCCTCTCTATCTCTCTCTCACTCTCTCTCTCACTCTCTCTCTCACTCTCTCCCGAGAGAACCCTATACTATTTGCCTTGATATAGGCCGCTAGTCTATCTATCTCACTAGTTAGACAACTGTCAGTAGTCTATATGTCTCAGTAGAGGGAAGACTGGTCTATCTGTCTCTAGATAAGATAAGGTTGTATTCATCTCTGAACAGGACTGTGATCCAAGATTTGTCACAGGTCTAATCTTTCCCTTGATGGGACATTGGTTCATTAGTCTCCCTAAAACAGACACTGTTTATTCTGTCCCCAAAATAGGTTGTTAGTCTATGTTTCCCTTGATAAAACACTGGTCCAACTTCTCTCTATTGATGTCATTGGACTATTTTCAGATATGATTGTGGTCCATCAGTTTCTTTGGATATGACACTAATCTGCCTCTTTCTATATAGGACACTGGTCTATCCTTAGATAAGTCATTGGTCTATCTCTAGATAGGTCACCGATCTAGCTGTCTATATATAAAACCAACAGTTATACCTGCCCCTGAATAGTATGCAAGTTTACCTATTTCTTCATCTGACAACAGCGATCTATCTGTTTCTATAAAACACACTGGTTTGTCTTTCTCTAGACAAGACATTGATCTATCCTGTCTTTACGCAGGACTCTACACCATTGCCTCACTCGTCGATGTTTCTCTATGAGAGTCGCTCGGTGTTACTACATATGAAACTACTCGATCTGTCTCACTCTTTAAAGAACACTAGTGTCTGTCTCTCAGTACCTCTCTCTCTCTCTCTCTCTGTCATTCTCTCTCTCTCAGTCTCTCTCTCTCTCTCATTCTCTCTCTATCTCTCTATCTCTCCCTTTCTCTCTCTCCCTCTCTCTCCCTCTCTCTTCATTTAAGTGAGCCATTAGTCTGTGTGGCTCTACACTGGTGGGCTGAAATGTTCATCGGCTGACTGTGAAGGAGCGATGCTAGAGTGAAATATTACATGCATTAATTTCAACTCTTCTGAGTAATAACTGCATCGTTTCTTTCCAGGTAAACTGACATTATCTACCTGTTCAAAGGAGACTTTAAAAGTAACTAGTAGTGACTTCTCTTGAAAATGGACAACATTTAGCATCCTGATGTTATCAAGTACCTGCAAGAAAAGGGTTTAGCACACACACACACACACACCCCAACGATATTCGTGCTGACATGATTGCTACATTAGCGGATGACGCTCCAGCTTTATCAACAGTGCAAAAGTGGGCAGATGAATTTAGGAGGGTTGAAAATGACCCAATGTCTGGACGTCCTGCAATTGCCACCACCAAAGAAAACATGGATCGTGTTCACCAAATGTTGATGGATGACGGGCGATTGACTATAAATCAAATGGCCAATGCTATTAGCATATCCCGTGAGAGAGTTGAGAATATTCTTTATAATGAAATTGGCATGATGAAGGTTTTTGCTCGGTGAATGCCATGTCCTCTGACACCTGATCAAAAGCACACCAGGTTGATCACATCACGGGAAAATCTGACGTTGTTTCAGGCAAATCCAGCTGGCTTCCTTGAACGTTTACTAACACAGGATGAGTGTTGGGTTCATCACTTTGAGCCAGAGACAAAGAGACAATTCATGCAGAGGAGATACCTGGTCCAGAGAAGGCCAAAGTCGTTTCATCTGCAGGGAAGGTGATGGCCTCACTTTTTGGGGATGCAACAAGCATTTTGTTTATTGAATATCTTCAAAAGGTCCACACCATCAATGGAGAGTACCATACCAACTTGCTGAGGCAGTTACGAAAGACAATCAAGACCAAACGCCCAGGAAAACTGACGAAAGGGGTTTTGTTTCATCAGGACAATACTCCAGTACACAAGTCTTTGGTTTCAATGGCTGCCGTACATGATTGTTGCTTTGAACTGGTTGATCACCCTCCCTATTCTCCTTATTTGGCCCCTTCTGATTATTATCTGTTCTCCAACATGAAAAAACACTTGACTGGAAACCAGTATCGCAGTGATGATGACGTCTATTTTCTGTTGATGACTTTTTTGACCAACAGGATGAAAGCTTCAATGGGATCCAAGCACTGCAACACCGATGGATGAAGTGTGAGGGATAGAATGATCATAGGAACAAGGAAAGCTATGTTGAAAAATAAACCTCATTTGGTCACCTTCCATGAGAGTATCTTTGTCAGCCTATCAACATTACAGCCTCGCATAGATATAGCGTTCAGTTACTCATCTCTATATCTCTATCGAGGTTACTGGTCTTTCTCATTTGATTGATATTCATTTATATGTCTTAATTGACAGATTTAATCTTATTTTTCCCAGTGACAGTGAATACCATTATGAGGAAGAATTTAGGGTGGTGAGCAGACAGAATCGTTAGTGCGTCGGATAAAATGCTTAGTGGCATTTCTTCCGGCTCTTTACGTTCTAGGTACAAATGCCACCGAGATTGACTTTGCTTTTCATCCTTTCGGGATCGATAAAATAAGTATCATTTGAGCACTGGAGGGTCCTTAAAATTGTTTGTACCAAAATGAAAAAGGATCATAAAATGGAATTCTAAATAATTAATAAAGGCGAATCCCATTTGTTCGAGAATTGGGAGTCGTTCAAAGCTGAAACATCTATTTTAATGCCTTTCTCTATGATGTAAACAAATTTAAAATTGCACCAGGCTTTACTCTGTCACATTCTTGAACCTGTTGATATTACAAATCAGTCATTTCTATTTGACAAAAAGAATATTATTTTCTACTTTTAGTTGTTTATATCTGAAAAGCAAATTTGATAATATCCACTGGGTATTTTTAAATTTCAACAAATTTACGTTCAAGTGCATTTTCAGCTTCATTAGATATTTCCGGAATACTCTTAACGAATGAATAAACAAGGTTTCTACCTATTGACTACTTGAGTGTAGCCGTTATGTTTCATTGCACTTAAGTTGTCAGTATTTATATTCTAATTGTTAGAGTGCTACAACTCTTCTTCTCTTGATTTATATGGTGTTGCTGTTTTTTTCTTTTGTTTTGTTTTTATTTTTATTTTTGTTTTTTCAAAATTCGATTCAAAAGTACAACAAATATAAGTTTTTGAATTGAAACTAAAACCATTAGGTTCTATTATCATCATTCATTTCTAAAATCAATTCAAATTGTTCTGCTCCTATGACCATTCTATCCGTCCACACTCATAAAAGCATTTATGGACCGCAAGTTAAATCATACCAAATAACTTGCTTTCTGAGTAAAGATTTTGAAACTCTTTGAAACTGTCTGGCGTTGGAATCTTTACAATAGTGTCCTGTATAATAAATAAATTAGTTTCTGCTCATTTCATTGAGGAATTAGCAAGGCAGATATCTCTAAATATTTTCTATTCTCTGGTCTTTGTGGCAAACAGTAGGCAATTTGTCATAAAAGCTTCTGCTTGTGTTCGGCTTAATAATTCCTTTAACGAATTAATCTCATATGAATCCATATATTTCTTCTGGATTTACTATCTTAATTACGTGTAACACTGAAGCACTTGAAACTACTTTACTTTTCTCGTGCCTTGTCTTATTTATGAAAGATACTTCACACGTCTTATTCATTAATATTCGAAATAGATATTATTATATTTCACAGTTTTCTGCTACCTTTACGAGAGCAATTATTTAAACCTTTGCTAATGCCGTAGCATAACTTTACAAGTTATTAACAATATTTACATATTATTGAACAGAGAAATCGATATATGACACTCATAAATTTCAACTTTACAATATAAAACTACATTATTTACACGTTGTTCTCAAAGCAGGGTTCTTCAGAAATATTCTTCTTATCTGATGAATCCATTGAAACAAATGCAATTTGCATGAAAGAAAATCACTATCCAGGAATCTACCAAGTTTCCTCATTTTGGAAATAATCACAGAAGAATCTGCCTCATTGGTTTCAATGGCCCTATCTGTATATTAATAGAACGGTTAGTGATGGAGATAGTGATAAAGGTGGTGGTCGGAGGAAGATAAAGAGAGAGAAAGAGATTAACAGAGAAATGGAAAGATCGGAGATAAAGGGAGAATGACATGAGAGGGAGAAGATATTAGTATTCACGTAAGAGAGAGAGAGAGAGAGAGAGAGAGAAAGCATGAAAGAAAAGAGAGAAATGAAGAAAGTCAGTGACAAAACGAGAGAAGATAATGGTAAGTTGTGGTTGTTGTGATGTTTGTTGTTTGCTGTTTAATTGGCGGGGGGGGGGAGTTTTATTTGGAAAATATTTGGTTTCTGGTCGGAACTCCCGAGTTTTTTGCAATGAAAGAACCCGGTTATGAGTCTATACGGTTATATGACCCCCTCGGACACAATTATATTATGATACCAACCAAAGGGTGTTTAAACTCACAAAATTCATAAAACCCGAACATAAAAAATTGACTTAATTTATTTGACTATGTTTATGCTTAGAAATTTATGTTTCTTGTTCAAGTCTTATCTAACTTACTAATAGTTTTGTTGTTGTTTTAAAAACATTTAAATGTCGATTTAATTCCGATGGTTTAGTTCCGGTGAAAATTATGTTTGAAATAAATGAATGTAGCAGCCAGTATCGAATCGAGAAATGATCTTCTTGCGGTACCATTATCTCAACGACCACTCCTTATAACTATCACAGTGCTGATGACTGTTCCAATGCTGGCTAACGACAATAAATCTCCCGCAACTACCAAAACGAGGTGCTGCTACTCGATGCGTGATTCCTTTTTCATTTGTTTCCATCGCAAACGGTGTAGCTGTGCTGGGGTCGGCAACAACAGTTATGCGATTACGTTGGTTACAATAACGAATAGGGAAGGGGCGGGTTTTTCTAGCTTTACAATTTATATTTCATCTCTGAACGTTCCAGTGGAAGGAGTAAAACAAAAAATACACCTAGATAATCTAATCCTTTGGAAGTAAAATGTTTCCCTACATTAATCTAGAGTAAGGCCTGCCGCGTGAGTACAGATAATTATCGAGATGGATACAGCTTACCTCAATAATATGCCTGTTTGTGTATGTATGTATGTATGTATGTATGTATGTATGTATGTATGTATGTATGTATGTATGTATGTATGTATNNNNGTACAAGAGACAGCATGACAATGTTGCTCGAATTGTACATTGGTATATATGCGGGAAATACACCTTAGAACGAGCGGATAAGTGGTATGAACACCAGCCACCAGTTGTAATGGAAAACGATATGCTGAAATTGCTATGAACTACAGAACCCAATGAGACTCAACGAGCTACCTCTGAAAGCTAGATACGCTTCTAATTGTGTGTTTTTCTAGCCTTGTTGAGAATGTTTGTGCCAATTATAAAGAGGACAGAGATGATGTTGTTGATGATGATAATGATGGTTTCTTATAGTTTGGTTTTTCTCTACTTTATACATGACTATAGATTATTCCATGTAGCTTTTCTCCAGAAAAACCTTGTAGACATTCTTTATATCTAGGTAAACTGAAGCAATGTGGAATTTAATGTCTTCTGCTGATATGAAATAATAGAGCTGTAATGGATTCGAATTTACGGCTGATGAAGCAATAGTGTGATATCTTATCCAAACAGTTATGAGACTCAATACACACACACACACACACACACACACACACACACACACACACACACACACACACACATACACAATAATAAACACACATACACACATGCACATATTAACATACGCAAATCACATTTGTACAATATAGATAAATGTACACTAACAGACACACAGATAGATACACCCATATTAACATACAAAAATAACATTTATACACAGGCAAATGAACCCAAACATATACACACACACATTCACACACATATTAACATACACAAATATCCTTTCTATACACTCAAAGCCAACTGTATACAAAAATACACGCACAGGCAAAGACACAGAGACATGCACATATGAACATACAGAAATAATATTTATACACACACAGAGACAAATACGGACAAACATACACACGAACATGTAAATATAAATATACACGAATAATATTTATAAATACACAGACAACTGCACACACACACACACACACACACACACACACACACACACAGAAACATATACATGGACACATATATTATTATACATAAAATAGTATTTATATATAAACGTAGAACAAATACGTTTATATATTTACAAAAATATGTATTGACAATTGTACCATATAGAATACTGTTATACACACGGACACATATAAATACAAAGACAGTCTGTTATATGCGTAGAAAAGTAGGTGGCTTCGACGCATACAATAACATAGCCCCAATAAGTTGCCTAAAATACGATTTGCTGATAAATTATATTCACCAGAGTGTTTACAGAATTATAAAATTGGAAATAAATTCCACTTGTGTTCTTGACTTTTAACATTATTCAGGAAAAAAAACTAGCTTATTAACTTATACAAAATACACGCTTGTTACGCATTTCGTCAAATATTTATTTGCAAATAGCAGCAAAAACTTCAGTAACTCGCAATAAGCATTTAAGTAGTGGAGGTTGTCTTTCCAATTTATCACGTTATGCAGACCCTAGAAACGTCCATTGATTTTGAAGGAGAAAAATTCAATTTCCCACGACTCTTTCAGGAATATTTTAGTTAAGGTAGAGCACCAGGGAAATGGTTATGTGTGTAAGAAAAATGAATACAATAAAGGGAGAGAGACTAACGCAAAGAGAGAATGGAAAAGAGAAAAAAACTGAAAACGGTTGCTGTGGCAGTAATAATATTCTATATAAAATTAGATTTTATTTATATATTTAGAAAAGTTGAAAAGGTTATGGCACAGGTAGCGCTTTCGCGAAAATTTAACATGCACGTTAATGTCAAAGAAAAACGATAAAGCAAATTATGACAGCGTAAGTATACATAATGCTAAGTATAGATTTTAGGCAAGAATCTTGTGGCTAAATTTAATCAGAAAAACTACCTACCACTGTTATTAAATAGCAACAGGTTCGTTTCTGGCTATTTTAGACTAGAAAGCATTAATGATAAAATATATATATGAAAATAATGAGTAAACTTACATTTAATTAGTAATGAGTACCTTACTTGTTGCTAAGTAGTAGAATGTAGTCTGCTTACAGGTTTGGTTAAAAATATCAAGGAACCCTAAGATCTATTACAGTCAAATATCCAAATATTGATGCCAGGAATAATTATACATTCTTAATAGTAAAACCTCTTCTAGATTGATTATTGGGTTTTTCGATGAGTACTTAGTTGCTCAGTTGCCCATTTACTAGAAGTTTAATTATTGGTTTCGTAGTTGAACTCGTGTTATTTGCAAGAGATATGTGAAACCATTCCAAGGAAATAATATCCAATCTGCTAATTAAGAAGGATATTCAACAATAGATAGAACTTGTCATCCATCTCAAAAACAAATAAAAACATAAGAATTTACATTAATGAATATTATAAGATTATCGATGTTTCCATTGTAAGAATTCGCCAAGTAATGAAACGAATAACATGTGCAGAACATGCAAATTCTGATTTGAATAATAAGATATAACTCAATCAATTGAGGATATTGATCACTTGCAACTGGTTGGGGATAAAAGTTACTACTTATAGTTTTTGATTTAAGCAGAAGGACAGCAGTTCTGAGGTGAGATGTTATTTGATTAAATTGTCCCCAGCATATGACTGCTACTTATTTTATCGACACCGGGAACATGAATAGCAAATTAATCTCAGCGAAATTGAACTTAGAACTGGAACAAATGCCATAAAATATTGTATCCAACGCAAAAAGGATTCTATCGCCACAACATCACTGATAAAACTTACAAAACAAAATATTTCGGATTGCTACGAAAAGTAATTCTTATTGGTCAAATATTTGGCGGAATCCTGAGCATTATGAAATAAATATACTTTTTTTCCTTTATTTTAAAGTTTTCAATGATAGATAGATAGATAGATAGATAGATAGATAGATAGATAGATAGATAGATAGATAGATAGATAGATAGATAG
>JAOPUL010000002.1:57363715-57389527 GCA_027564515.1 Octopus rubescens | reverse complement strand
AAACAATCCACAAACACAAGACACACTCTATACAGTAAATATCCAATAAATTAAACAACCACCACAACATGTACCCTTCAAGCTGGATACCCAACAGAAGAACACAACTCGCAATGCTCACACAACACACAATACAAACACTAATACAAACAAAAACTGCAGCTAGACCCTATAATAAAACAAACTGACGCAATATAATACCGGGAAGACTTTGCACTCCCCCAACAACAAAAATGAACACTAAATGCTGCACACACACTAGTAACACGGAGGTGTAGCAGGTGATACAGTAGAAATTTGCCTGAAACTATCAAATGTTGAGTAATAATAATAATAACAATGAAGAGAGGCTGGAAGATAAACTCTGATGGCATAACATTATCACAGAACAACATCATTTGATCGCTGTGGAATAATGAGGGATACAAATACCCAGGGGTGCTGCAAAATGATATGATCATGGAAGGAGAAATGATTGAGAACATTTCTAAAGAGTACAAAAGGAGAACTAGGAGGGTGCTCGAAACAAAATTAAATGGAATGAACATAATTAAAGCAATAAATATATGGGCAATGCTAGTATTAATATATTTTGCTCCTTTTCTGAATTTGACAAAGATTGACCTACAGAACTTGTATATATGAACTGGTAAGCTGCTCGCAACCAAAAGTAATATTTACAGACTATACCTACCAGGAAAGGAAGGTGGCAGAGAATTACTAAACGCAGATGACTATGGTATTGGGTCTGAAAATTTATATTGTGCAGAGTAAAGAAAGAATACGATTGATAGTTGGGAGATTGTGACTGAAACAGTGAGATAATTCAAAGAGAAAAGGAAGAACAGCAAAGCAAACAAGTGGAAAGGAATGGAATTACATGCTCAATTCATGTAATAAACGGAGAATTTTGGAAGTAAAGAGCGTTGTCTCTGGCTGACGGACAGAAACCTGAAACGAGAGGCCGAAACGCTAATTATAGCCACTCGGGAATAAGCCATTAGAACAAATCTGATAAAGGCAAAGATCGGCAAAATTCAGCCAGACAGCAAATGTAGAATCTGCAAGAAAGGAGACGAAAGCATCAATCATCTTTTGAGTGAGTGCAGTAAACTAGCACATAAAAGTATAAGCGTAAGCATAATTATGTAGGTAAAAGAGTGAATTGCGATGTTAGCCGAGTATATAAATTCGAAACAACAGGAAAGTGGTATGAACCAGGCTGTGATAGAAAATGACAATCACGGTCTTTAATTGGGATTTCCCAATCAAGACTGTCCATACTATTGAATAAAGAAGACCAGATATGATTATATAGGACAGAATAAACAAACAGAATAAGACTACAGACTTTGCAAGTCTTTGTGATAACAGAGTCGATACCAAAGAAAAGGAAAAACTGGAAAACGTTAGGATCTAGCCTGAGTGCTGAAGAGACTTTTAAAGACTAAAACCAATATTCCTACAGTAATTGATGCACCGAAAATGCTACATAAGAGAGTGAGATATATTTGAATTGAGACTAGCATTGTCCACCTGCAGAAATGCACCGTCCTATATTCTGCAAGAATCCTAAGAAATATTCTTGGGATCTGAGGAGACTTGTAGTCACGAAACCTCAAGACAGTATGCCTGCTAATTAAAGTAGCATGGATTAGCATAATAATAATAATAATAATAATAATAATAATAATAATAATAATAATAATAAGAAGAAGAAGAAGAAGAAGAAGAAGAAGAAGAAGAAGAAGAAGAAGAAGAACATGGACGTATACTAAGAAGGTCTCCCCACAAAACGAAATTAATCCAACATCGGTGCATTGGAAAGAAAACTTCACAATACATCTACGGAAAAGTTTTTTTAAAGCAAAGTAACTAAAAAATCCGAACGATTATTATTGTATATAGTATAGTTTCTTTCATTTAGGCATGATATTTCGGTGTGACATGTGTAAAAAAAGAAGCCAGAATCAGGAACTCTGGAAAAACCGTAATTATGTAAATTAATTAATTAATTAAATACGTATACATGCAACTGTTTACGCATACACGTATATATTTTAATATTTATATTTATAAACAGCAGAAATAATGCTTACAAACGCTCACACGTTAAACACAAAAGAAAACACGTGTCACGGGCGAAGTAAAACAAAACAAAAACAAAACGAATATCCACGAACAAACAGAAAAAGAGCAAATTAGTCACTGAGTTAAACACATCACTAAAAAGTTATGCCCGGAAACATAAATACAAAAAAAAAAAAAAAAATGGAGGCAAGTTTCGATCGATAAGCCTCATGCGGTTACGATATGAGAAACATATCTGTTCGAAGAATTCAGAAGCGGTGTCATGTTAAAAAGTTAACTCTGAACAAAGAAACCCTTCTTCTAATGTCACCGTCAATTGTTTAACAACACTAAGCCATACTGGATCATACTGGATCAGTCATCGCCCGGGACAACAAGGGCCGTGTTACGCAGTAGGGAACCAGACTAGGGTCGAATAGTTTGCAGCTGGAACAAACTCTCAAAAATACGATCTACCAGGTAACCAGAACCAGGATAATCCTAACCGTGGACCTGTAGTGACACCACCAAAAACACCACCTAAAGTAAAACGCATAAAATGGACCAAAGAGGACGATAGAGATGTGTTGAAAGCTTTTTATATAGCCCAACTAAACCCAAGTAATAACCTCAGTGTACAATCATACATCACATGGAGAAATTCAGTTGGTAAGTACGTAGATATGTAGATGCAAATAAATAAATTATTGTACGTAGAGATATAATTAAAAGTAAAAGACTAACTGACGCTGAAATTGACCAAATTAGGACACAAATATCTCATGGTAGACCAAATGAAAACAACAACAATGTAGATGAAATAGGTAACAGTAGCACAGAACCCAGTGTACGAGCAGTAAATCGTTTTCCATATGAGGAAGCTAAACAAAGAATATCGAAGACAAGAGATCTGGAAAAGAGAAGAACGTAGACCTACCTCAAGAAAACCAAAATAGATATGACACAGACTTTGAGGTGAATAATAGAGAAAAGATTACGGAAGCAAAAGAGGACATTATGAGAGAACTAAGCAAGATTAAGTTTAATGACATGGTTAATATAGAACCGCTACCAAAGAGTTCAAACGGCACAAGGAATAACAACAAAATCGTATTATATAACGTTGCCCTAAGACAGATCTTAAGAAATAAGGGGAATGTCAAAAAACCTTAAATAATCTCCTCTATTCTACTGCTAAAGTAGTGCTCAACTAGGTATTAAGATGACTAAGAAGAAGGCCACACATGTCAATAAACCTCCTAAGGGGAAAGTAGCAATATAAAAAGCGATTGAATCTCTGCAGGCGGATGCATCAGTTCTCGATGAATTTCCTAGAGGCGTAAATCGAGAAAAGCTAGAAAAATCAAGCAAAAATATAAAATCAAGGATTTTATAAATATCCCTGCATCTAAGGAACTGTTGAAACAGCGTATACGGTTGAAAGCTCAAGGAAGTGGAAGAGTTATGGAAGAAGATACGGAGCAACGAAAAAGAGCTTAATACTGAGGCTGACTGGATACAACATGAGAAAGAGAGACTTGATGAACTTGAAGAACAGAAGTAGGAAGCAATAGGAATAGAAGAGCTAAGATGTGTTCTTATAAAGGTTCATAAATGGAAAACCACCAGGACTGGATCGGATCCTTAACTTTTGGTTGAACTGTTTCACAGAAGTACACGTAAATCTCGCTGCATCTCTAACTGATGTCATTCAGAACCCAGAGCAAATACCTGTCTGGCTAACTGATGGAACCACCTATCTATTACCTAAAACCGAATACTCAAAACACCCAATGAACTACCGGCCAATAGCATGTCTCAACACCAACTACAAGATCCTCACATCCATGATAACTGAAAGAAAATACGCTTTCGTTGAACAAAACACTATCCTTCCACAAGCTCAAAAATTTTGAAAAATTAATTTTTTAATGGGTGTAAAGACCAATTGCTCATAAATAAAATGATTGTAGAGAATTACCGGAGCAAAACACAAAAACCTGAGTATGTCATGGATATACTAGAGAAAAGCGTTTGACAGTTTCCAACATAAATGGATACTTAAGATGTTTGAGAAAACAAAATCACTCCCGTCGTCTCAAACTTCTTAAAAATAGCACGGCCAAGTGGAACACACGTATCTTTCTAAGCCATAGTAATGGGATGAGCCAATCCAACAGCATCAACATCAGACGAGGCATCGTTCAATGTGACTCCTTCTCTCCATTACCTCTTTGGACTGCACTGATCCCACTCTTAAACGAATTAGATAATACCAGATATGGGTACAACATTTTTAGTAAGATAATAAACCATCTTTTCTTCATGGACGAGTTAAAGTTGTTTGCCAGGAATGACCAAGAACTAGAAGGGCTGCTAACAATTGTTACAGAGATTAGCAATGGCATTAAAATGGATGTTGGCCTCGCTAAGTGTGCTGATGCAACTTTTGAAAGAGACAAGCTAGCTCAGACAAACAACTTCCGTTAAATTAGATATTGAGACTAATATCAAGGAACTTGACTCACGAGAAAATTATAAATACCTAGGAATAACTGAAGGAGATGGTATACATCATGCTACTATGATGGAAAAAATAAGGGAGTACAATAGGAGAATAAGACTTGTACTGAAGACTGAACTCAATTCTAAAAATAGCATTGAAGCCATTAACACCCTAGCACTTCTAGTAGTCCAGTACACTTTTAACATCATTAACTGGAATCTTACGGAACTCCAACGCCTGGACAGGAAGACAAGACAATTATTGACATCCAAGAACATGTACCACCCTAAGGTAGACGTATACCGCATGCACCTAGCAAGAAGCAGTGGGGGAGGAAGAATGGTGCAATAAGAATTGTGCTATAAGACCTCTACTATAGGAATGAACAGGTACTTATCTAGTACAATGGACTGGATACTGCGACTTGTGTACGAACATGAAAGCAGCCAAAAGCTGTATTCTATTTTCAAGGAAGCTTATAAGTTCGAAAGGGAAATTGACATTAACCTTGAATTGGATGAAGAGCCTAAAACTACTGCTACCAAGCAAGCAAAGCGAATAAAAGAGACTGCTAAAAAGAACGGGCAGAAACAAATTGAGATGCGGTGAGGCAGAATCTCCAGCTTGGACCATATATTCTACGAAGTCAAAATGCTGATGTAGACCTAGCAACAACCCATCAGTGGCTGAGGAGTTCAGAATTGAAAGCAGAGACTTAAGGCCTCATACTGGCAGCACAAGATAAAAGCTTGTTCACCAGAAATTACCAGGCTAAATTTCTCCAAAACGGTTCTGAACGTAAATGGAGATTCTGCGACACATTTGACGAAACAATAGACCATCTCGTTTCGAGATGTCCTGTGCTTACTCGAAACGAATACAAAAATCGCCACGATAGGGTAGGAAAATATCTACATTGGAAAATATGTAAACATACTACAAATTCGGCGCTCTTGCTAACTGGTATAAACATCATCCTGAGCCAGTCCAATCGTTGAAGGTAAAAATGTCACCGTCCTTTGGGATTTTTCAGTCAACACTGACAGAACGATCAAGACTAACCGACCAGACATAATTGTTAAAGACAGGGAGAAAATACTTGCAGACTAATAGAGATACGCATCTCGACTGATAAAAATATATCCGTAAAGGAATTTGACAAACTTAGTAAATATAAGGACCTGGAAATTGATAAAAAAAGGTGGAATCTTAAAGCAAAAACAATTCCTGTTATTGTAGGTGCCCTAGGTACAATAACAAAGGGATGTCACAAACACCTAGACAACATCCCAGGAGAACCATGTCTCAGAAAATACAAAAGTACTGCCCATGTCCTTAGAAAAACCCTATCAATTTAAATGTTTGTGTTGTATTACGCGGAGTTAATACTCTAATTTCTTGCCCCATGCTTTCAGTTGTATTCAAATATATCTTACCTTCCATTTGCCGGGGGAAGGGCCTTGTGTGCCCCGGCAGGTGATTGCATCAAACATGCAGATTAAAAGTAAATGGAAATAAAATTATTAATAATAATAATCCTTTCTATACTGGGCACAAAGGCCTGAAATTTTCGGGTACGGGGATAGTCAATTTCAACGACCCCACCATTTAACTGGTACTTATTTTATCGACCAAAAGGGATGAAAGGCAAAGTCGACCACGTCCGCATTTGAACTCAGAACGTAAAGTCGGAAGAAATGCCGCTAAGCATTTTTCCCGATATGCTAACAATTCTGCCAGCTTGCCGCCTTAATAATAATAATAATAATAATAATAATAATAATAATAATAATAATAATAATAATAATAATCTTTTAAATACTTGAAAGACTTGAAAGCTTATGGAAAGTTTGTGGATATCTAAGGTTTACAGGTAGTAACCCTGCTACCCACATAAATTCTATCAGGAATAAGAACAAACCTAAAATCAAAAATAATAATAAAAATAATAACTAAAAGATTACATTAAAAAGAAATTATTAATTATAATTCTACCCTGAAGAAGGGAAAGGTTTTCCAATGCTTATAAGATGCAAAACGATAACAGCAACCCTGAAACAGCAACCCTGAAACAGCAACCCTGAAACAGCAACCTGAAACAGCAACCCTGAAACAGCAACCCTGATGAACTCAAACATATTACATAACAGTGAGTTGTTTTCTACAATAATATTGTTGATAATAATTATTTCTAATGTTTGAGGATTCTTTCACTTTTTATCCATAACCAAACCAGATGGGAGCATGGTGTCAACCCCTGGCTTGCCAGCTCCAGTCAAACCGTCCAACCGGAAAACGGACGTTAAAGGATGATGATGATGATGATGATGATGATGAATATAGCAAAAGTTAAATCACCTATTTTGAAATCACTGGAATTTTTTTATCCACATATTAGAAAACAAATCAACTTTTAAATGGTTTTTTTTTTTCTGAGACAATTTTATGGCTTAAGGGCCGCAGATTTATCTGAATTATTATTAACCTCATCTCCCTTTCTAACTGAATAATACTTACTGCATTTATTCAACTATAATGGGAGAAATTTAATCTAGAAAAATCAAAGTGGGTAGCATTATATTTGAGCCTCACTGCATGGCACCTTGGGCAAGTGTCTTCTAATATAGCTCCAGGCTGATCAATGCCTTAAGAGCTAATTTGGAAGATGGAAACTGTGTGGAAGCCTGTTGTATATGTATATATGTATTTGTATTTGTGTTTGCACACAACTTGATAACCAGTATTGGTTTGTTTGTGTCCCACTAGTCTAGTGGTTCAGCAAAAAAGACCAACAGAATCAGTACCAGACATTAAAAAACAAACAAATAACTACCAGGGTTGATTTGTCTACAAGGCAATGCCCCAGCTTGGCCACAGTCCAATGACCGAAACAAGTAAAAGATAAACAGAATCACAACCAATGCCTTGTGAATGTATGCGGTCGATGGAAACTATACAAAATGTGTGTGTGTGGGGGTGGGGGTGTTACTTGAAAAACAAGGATTAGCAACAGAAGGGACATCTGGTTGTAAAAATAATATCTTAAGAATGTGTATTTGTCTAACCCATGCTAACATAGAAAAATGGACGTAAAAATTAAGAACTAAACTAACAACAAATCTGCGTAAAAGAGGATTTTCTGAAGATGATGTCCGGGTAAGATCTAATATTTGAGGTATACACACCATTGCTTGTTTCTCTGAAACACTGTATGGACATACATATATACATACATATTTACATAACAGGGAGGATATCATTGTTTGGAACAGACAAAAGAAAGTGTGTACCGTTTGTCCTGCTGCTGTGAACATCTCTTTGAAAATCAAGGTGAAAGAGGATAATTATAGACAACGGCTTTGAAACCTCCAGCTTAAATATCATCCTCCTTTAACGTTTGTTTTCCAAGCTGGCATGGGTTGGACAGTTTGACTGGAGCTGGCAAGCCAGGGAACAGCACCAGGATCCAGTCTGATCCGGCTTGGTTTCTACAGCTGGATGACCTTCCTAATGCCAACCACTCCAGATAATAAATTCCCATTTATACCTCGAGTTGCAACCGATAGATAGTATTGAAAGACCAATGAAAAACATTGTTTCCTCGGTCCGATCTGACGAAATGTCGATCGCCTATTTATATTTTTTTTTATACCAATAATAATTGGTGCCCTTGGTTTTGTGAGTAAATGCCGCACGTGACAGTCTGGATAAGCTAGGGTTTTCAGGAAAAGTATTCAACCAATTAACTAATTCAAATCGATATGGATAAATAGGCATTAACACTTGATAGAGTAATCTGAATGCTAAAGGGTTAGAATATTTAAGTTACCTTTTTGATGTCTGCCAGGAATTTACTGTTGGTATTTGGTTTGCAGAATTTATTTTGTAGTCATATGGTTTTTGGTTCTGTTCCATTTTGTGTCATTTTGAATGTCTTCCACAATAACCATGGGCTGACCAATGCCTTGTGGATGGAATTGGTAAATGGAAACTATAAGGAAGCCCATCATGATGGTGATGTCATGTTTACTTTTCCTGTGGACAATATATCCAGTTACTCTGTGCTTTTTATGTCTAGTGCAATAAAATATCCCTTACTCAAAAGAAAACAAAATGGGTGACAGGTAAAGGCATTGGTTGTAAAATATTGTCTCAAATAAGTATCCCTGCAACCCATGCCAGCATGGAAAAGCAAAAGTAAAATGAACAAATGAATGAATACTGTCTCCCTGCAACTTGTAACAGTAACTAAAAAAGTTTGCAGAAAAAAGGGCCTTCAGCCATAAAACAACACTGCCTAGGTAGACTTGTCCAACTAAAACCAGCATGGGAAAAACAGTGTCAAATGATACTAATAAGGGTGACATCTTTTTGTTTTTGATTGCTTAGTCAAGGAGGGACATGTAGTACCCATGACCCTTTATGGTGTGTGACCTGTTTCAAACCAGTGGGTGTGGAAAAAACCCATCCTCTCTATACACTCTTCAATCACAAGGTGCAACAGTCCTTGTTGCATTGTAGTTACTTGTGTGCCTCAAGGACACTGATAGCCATTCCAGCAGAGTGCAAGTGCACCTAGTAGGGCCTCAAATACAGGATAGCTCAAAGTATAGAGGCCAGAGTAATATAGACCACCTCCTTCCCAGAGGGTAAAAGATGGGTTTGTGTTGAGCCAAGCCCCATTCCCCCCTCTCCCCAAAAAGCAAAGTTAGAGAAACATTGATGACAATTCAGAAGCAACAGAATGGAGAAAAGTCATTGATGGCCCCTTTTTCTGCATGGGGAGCAAAGGGTTTCAGCCAAGTAAGGAAAGTATAGACTCTTACTAATAAAAGAATGGGTGTGATTATATTAGAGGTGCTTTCTGAAAGGATATACGTAACTTTTGTTGTAGTAAGGGGTTACATTATATAACCTGATAAAATATATTATTGAAATTTAGCAACAAAAACCGAGATTCACATTGGATAGAAGTAAATATGGGAGGTAAAAAATAAAAATAAAAATCCACAGAACACACTCTGATGACACTAGTGGTGGTTTTTTGGTAAAAATTCTACAGTGAAAGTTGTTGAGTTTAGATAAGTTTGTATATTCAGATGAATTTTTGTATGTGCTGGTGTCACATAAAAAGCACCCAGTACACTCTGTAAAGTGGTTGACATTAGGAAGGGCATCAAGCTGTAGAAACCATGCCAAAACAGACAAATGGAATATGGTGTGGCTCCTGTCAAACCATCCAACCCATGCCTGCATGGAAAATGGATGTTAAATGACGTTGATGATGATGATATGAAGAATTTGATATTTTGGGGTTGTCCCTTCCTATGGAAGAGGAAAAAATGTTAAAAAACATGTATTTCTTTCTCAGATGAAAGGAAAGTCCAAATATGTCAAATTCCTCTTGTCTTCATGGCATCCAATCTTATTCAAACTCACAAATTTCCTCGCATTGCATTTTGTGTATTTTTTTATTTAATCATTTATGACAAAATCCTGAAATATTTTAAGAACTTCACATATCTGGGATCAGAGTTGACTGCAGGGTTTCTTTTGATGATAAAATAATCCATCACATAACTAAAGCTACAAATGCTTTCAGCAAACTTTGTCATCGTCTGTAGATTGAATGAGCAACCCCATGAGAAACAAAAATTATTGTCTACCAGGTTTGTCGTCCTTTCTACATTCCTGTATGGATCAGAATATTGGATTCCCTATCAATTACAGTTTGATATCTTTGGACCATTTGGGAATACAGCTTGAGTGAAAGACTTTCGAATATTGACCGATTCTCTAAATGTAAAACTTTCTTTTGCAGTCCCAATTAAGATAGATTGGTTATGTCATCAGAATGAGTGACAACAGAATTCCAAAAGTCCTTATGTATAGTCAACTCCATGATGGACGGAGAAGCATAGGAAGATCATAGTTTAGGTAGAAGGATAAGCTTAAAGCTAATCTAAAAGTGATAAAGATTCCCTCAGAAATATTTGAAAAAACTGTAATGAATTTCAATGAATGGAAGTTAACTTGCTACGAAACTATAAAGTATTGTGAATTAAGATGTCTGGAACAGAGATGAGGGCAAAGACAAAGTCTTGATCAAACATTCTCAGCTGTTTTGTATAACAATCCTCATCTGTGAATCTTTGGCTGGATAAGAGACATCAGAAAATGAAAAGACCATTGGACCCTCATATATAGAAATCAATATATATATATATATATACATGTATATATTTACATGTATATATTTACATTTATTCAAATGATCAACTCATGTCAGCGTGGAAAACATGTTAAATGATAATGATGATGATATATTTTCATTCATTTGATGATGATTTTTCCCCTGCTGTCATGGGTTAGATGAATAGATTATAATGATATTGTTTGACATCCAAATGCCTTTCCTGTTGCTAAACCCTGTAACATCTCAAAAATCTAGTTGATATATTCTGTTGTCTTTAATTCTTATCTTCCATTCTATTCCTCTTTTATAATTTCTCTCTGAAATACACACAAAATATTTATGAATCCTGTCCTTAAAAATATATTTTTCCTGTAAATGGTGTGGTTAAGAAGCTTGCTTCCTAACCATGTGGTCTCAGGTTCGATCCCACTGTGTGACACCCTGGGCAAGTGTCTTCTACTATAGCCCCAGGTCAACCAATGCCTTGTTAGTGAATTTCTGTGAAAACCATGAGGAAGCCCATCATATATGTGTGCATCTGTCTGTGTTTGTTTGACAACTGGTGTTGGTTTGTTTACATTCTCTGTAACTTAAGTGGTTTGGCAAAAGAGGTCGATAGAACAAGTACCATACTTAAAAATAAATACTGGGGTTGGTTTATTTGGGTAAACCCTTCACGGTGGTGGTGCTCCAGCATGGCCACAGTCCAATGAGTGAAACAAGTAAAAGATAAAAGATATTCTTAGAAAACACCAATTTTACAATTAATCTAATGAACTTCAGAGATTCACAGGACAAATACTTAAGTTTCTGTAGAGTGAAATGGTTCAAGATGCCAATCTTCAGGAATTGTGGAATCGTTCTGTTGTAGAGAACTTTTTTCCAGAGTCAAATGAAGAATTTATGAAAGTAATGTATCTGTATCCTGGGACTAAAAACAGGGATTGATATGAGATATGAGATCTGTGACATTTCATTAACTTGGGATCATATCATCTCTACTATCCTTTTTTTATATATTCCAGAGAGAGAGAGAGAGAGAGAGAGAAAAAGAAAGAGAGAGTTTCTACAGCTAAGTGCTACAGTTCTTTCCAGGTGTGAAGTTTTTCCCCTCTACTACAGTGGACCATATTCTCAACTTGCAAATACTATTTTGATAGTGGAAGAACTAGATTCAAAAAGTCTCAAAATATTTTAACTCTTACCCCACAGATGCTTAGTATGCTCAGTTCTGTGCATTTGAGACAGAGGAACCGAGTCAACTTGTGGTTTGATTGTGGGATTCTTTCCAGAATTCTCCACTTATCAGATGATGTAGTTACACACATTTTGTTTTTAATGGCCAAAAGAGAGAGGTTTTAGAGAATTGATTTGCAAAAAAATTTAATCAGTGTAGTTAGGGTTCGGTAGAAAATAATTAATCCCCCATTATCACTCTGCTTATCAACTCCTTCCTTCATTCAATTTTTAATTCCTTTCTAATACCCCCCCCTACTACTAATCCAGACAATTGATTTATTGATGTTGAAGTTCAAATATAATTTACATCAACATCACCAATCTTTGAGGCTTATATTTTGTGTCATAACAACTTCCTCTTCTCCTTGACTAAATCATAGATAACTTAAAAGTCACCCCTAAGGGTTTAGAAACTAAAACTTAACTGTAATCTTCTTTCAAAAATATAATTATCTTATCTAGAAAAAATAAAAACTGAGAAATAATTGAATTATTTTTGTTTGTTTACTGTTTATATTCCCCCTCCCCTATCTACCACAAAAATAAAAAAAAACAAAACGATTAAACAAAAGTTAAATTAAGTTTGTTTCAACAGTTTTCTAAATATTATACTAATTAAGGTAATGTGAGTTATTGATATTTTAGTTAATAAGTTTAGAGCAGGTTATTATTATTATTATTATTATTGCTTCTTACAGCCAGGGAAAGAATAAAGGAATAAGGAAAGAAATTGTAAATATAAAGTTTTTCAAGGTTCCATGGTATAGTGGTTATCATATCCGTTTAACATGTAGAAGGTGATGAGTTTGAAATTTGCTGGAACCTTTTTATACCATTTTTAACCATCCAACCCATGCCAGCATGGAAAATGGACATTAAATGATGAATTTATTAAAAAGAATTTGAACATATTTCAAAGCTATTTTTTTCATTCATTAGTTTGAATGTTATAACCTTAATTGCAAGTCTTTCTTGATGTTGAGGTGTCAGTTACTTACACGGCTTCATATTGATTCAGTTTTAGATTGAATTGTTGCTATTCCAGTGCTGCAGTGGTTTTACAGCTTCAAAGCAATGTAAATATTTATAAAACTAATGCCCTGACAATACACAATTGGCACAGTGTTTCTCCTAATTAATTCATTATAAAATTTCAGCTACAATCTACACCTTTGTTTTCTTTACATATTATACAATTACTAGTTGTTTAGCTCATGTCAACCTTGATTGAGTAAATCAATAATGAAAGGAAGTATTCCAATCAGGACCATCCTGTTGGTTTCAATGGTATTCCTGTTTTAACACTGCGTGTAATTTGAGAGTAATTTTGTTACTATTTTTAGCAGGTCCAGCAACCAAGTAGAGGTTCCCCTGTTGGTTTCTTATTTTTTACGTTCATTTTAATATGTTAGCATGGGTCGTATGAATATTTGAATGAAGCATTGTTGTATACCTCAATGCACTTCCTGATGCTAACCTTTTGCAGTACACACATAAACACACATACATACATTCATATATAAACACACATAAGCATAAAACTAATTCTTAGACAGACTGAAAGCAGACCTTGCAGAGTGAGAGCATTTCATTGATGAGGTCATAAATAGGGAGGAAAAGACTCTGATAGAGAAAACTAACAACTGATTGTTCAATCAAAACATTAACCCAAATATTCTACTTGTTTTAAGTTCAAATCGACCAGATTTGGCCTATCACACTTACCCTACAATATGCAATCACATCATCGAAATCTCAAAGCTATGAGATAATACATGATTAATTGAAAATGTGAATAAATAAGTTTTATATTTGAGAGAGATATCTGAATGCTAAAGGGTTAAACAAACCATTGGATAATTAGTTGGTAAAATAAAGAAGTCATATTGAACCACTGTGTTTGTTTATTTTAATATTGGCATAACGATCCTCCCTAGACACAACAATATATATATATATATGTATATATATATATGATGTGCATATATAAGTAAATATGTGCGTGTGTAATTTTAAACACATTTTACACTTTGTAAATATATCAAATTTAATTATGAAAATGTTATGCCTAAACCCGATATGAGATTTAGCATATGGTATTTGGGTGAATGAATTTATATACGTTCTTCCTTAATTGTAATTTGTCTATTTAAGAGATAACGAGCTTGTGTATATTTCTAATGTTTTGAGATTAGATAATTATGTAAGTTTTCTGGATAATGAATACCATCTTATGAATTGTGAATTGCTGAACACATATGGTGTGAGAAAGAAAATCATATACATGGAATGTCTGTGTGCGCATGAGTATTATATATAAATATATATGCACACGTGTGTATGTGTATATATATACATACACATACGTAATACATGCACACATATAATACTTTTCATTATTTATAATTAGCAGAAAATTTCAAAAGTGACTCACCAAGAGTATTGTGCATAGCACATATCAAACTCATGTATTGAGTTCTAGTTCTCCTGTTTGTTCTACAGAATCAATATACATACATATGTATATATATATATATACAAATATATTGTTTGGTTTTATGTTGAGTAGTAATAAAATCAATTTTGCGTTAAACTGAAGGATTACTCAATACTTTTTGAGGAGAACTTATTTATTATTCTTTAACAAGAATAGTGTTGACAGTGACTTCGAAATGTTGGCTTGCTTGGCAGCCTTCATTGGATAGTCTGATGAAAGCTAAGCAGACCAACACTTTAAATACTATTCTTGTAAAAGAATAATATTATATATATATATATATATGATATAAATATTACGTATATATTACACATACATCTATAAATATTTAAGTATAATCATATATAAGTGTGTGTGTGTTTCCACACACACACACACACACACATAAATTACTGCCAAGCTAATTCAGTTAAGCCTAGCAACTGCTTAATATGGCTGCCATTATTGAAATACCAAGCGTAAATATCGTAAAAATGTATTAAAAATTTAGCAGATGAGCAGTACTTGTATTATTTGCTTGATGATTGAACCAATTAAAACATACTGTAAATATAAACATGAAATGAGGTTAATAAACCAGAAAGCTTTAATTAAATCAGTTTTTTTTTGTTCTTTTAACTAACAAAGCAAAAACATTACGTAACCCTGATATGGGATGTTTTAAAGTCAATTGTCAATCTTGTTTTCATGAAGGATGAAGACAAGAGTTTAAAGGTTTGTATCTACTGTTTATAGCAAAAATATACTTAAGAGATAAACTTTTGATTAATGATGATAAGTTGCCAAAGACAGATCAATTTTCTTTTTCTTAAGAAGTTAGTATGTGTTTAATTGAAAATAGTGATGTAACCAGTCTTAGCCAAGACCTGCTGTAAATCTGTCAGATGCTGTGATTAAATAATAATAAAAAAAAAGGTGTTGTATTAAATGTAGCTTATAATATCAGGCAATATATATATACAAAGATAGAAGGAATTTTTGATGAAAGTGTTTCATGTGTTTTGTTAATGAAATGTTTTCTGGGGGGAAAAAAAACCTCTTGAAATTTATCTATGATAAAAATAACAAAATAAAAAAGAAGAAAAACAAAATAAGTTGATAATTTCTTTGGTTAATAAGCAAAAACTTTAACATGATTTTTAAAAACTTTATTTATAATTTTTACTATAAAATATCTCTTTAGTTTCTGTTTTTTATTGTTTTTTTTTACACAAAACTGTGACATTTTTATAGTTAGTGTAACAAATGGGAATAAACAAAATAATAATAATAATAATAAAAAACTCAAATCAAATAAAAATCAAGCCTTGACCAAAACTATTCAAGTTAAATACAAGTTAGTCATCACACATTAAAAAATGTGATGGTTTTCATCCCTTTTCAATGTTTTTCTGTTGTTGCTTTATGAGGTTAAATATTTCAACTTTGGAAAGAAATGGATTTGATGCAACTAACAACAAAATGTAACTTGTATAAACCTATTGATCAGAATTAGAGATCAACATTTGACAGATGGAAAAAAAAAAAAAAATTAAATAGATTTCCACAAAAAACATTAAATCATTTTTCCAAAATCAGTTTTTATAACTTAAGGAAATTACTTTTACCTTTTTTTTTTTATGTCCAGAAATGTGAATGTCATTTGATTTCCTTTAAATGTTTCTATTACTTTCAGTTATTTTATTGATCCCATTTTTAATTTATTCCTAGTTTTAGACTTCCTAAGTTCCATTATACTCACTTAATTGGTTTCTGATTTTCTGATACAGACCCCCCCCCATGCCTTCCTTCCCTGATCAGGTTTTACTATTTCACTAGATTTCTGCTAGAAACTAATGTAGATGTCAGAAGAATCAACAACTGACAAGTCAATACAGTATTAGACACAATGTTTTTAGTTCTTTTTTTTGCTATTGTTGCTAATTTCAAAAGGAAACCAGAAGAAGAATGGAAAGTGAGAGAATAATTTAACATAAAAAAATGATACATATATATAATCTACCAATGAATCCAAACTAACAAAACAAAAGACCTCCAAAAATTGTCACATGATTTGGACAGCAACCAACATCAACACCTAAATGGAAGTCTGAACAGTTTTCATTTGTTAAATGATTTTTTAGATTTATTTGATTTTTTGTTATAAACTTAATCAATAATGTTCTTTTCCTTCTATCTATAAACTGTATTGACATTAGGTTCAAAGCTATAATTAAATTTGTAATTAATTCCATTATTTTTCTTTAAAGTTAAACTTTTTAATAAAGTAATTAAAATACATGTTGTAAATGTAACAATAGCAAAAAGGAAAAAAAAAGCAATAAATAAAATGATAAAATGCTGTACCTATTTAGCTTGCAGAGTAAATAATATAATTAATGCTGAGAAAAAGAAAGAAAGAAACAAAAAAATGCTCTTTTATTCTTCACCTCTTACTAAAATCTAAACATTAAGTAGAGATTAAACTGAGCTAAAACATCATAATGTTCTTCAGAAAGGTTAAATGCTTTAAATAAAAATATCAACAGAAATGGAATTATAGAATCCAGAAGCTATCCAAGATCTGTCAAATGTAGACTTCAGTTTTCCATAAAATACCAATTCATATAATAATAGCCATTTAGAATTACAGGTGAATTAAAAGACATGATGTTTCATGAATGTGTGTGTGTGTGTGCATGTGATGTATAGAAAGCATAGAGTTTAGTTTAACACAATATGGTTAGATGAATTAGATTATCTCAACAATTTTTATACTCAACTAAAATGAAACAAATCTAATAATAATAATAGAATAAGAAGAACATCTTCCAAAACATTCTGACTGCCAGGAGAATTATAAATATAAATTTGGACAGAGCTTTTCTATCCAATAGCTGCACTCTTGACTGGAGGGAAACATAAACTGTAGTTAGATAATCTGTGTGGTATGAATGTTTGGACTTTCCTCATTGTGTGTGTGTGTGTGTGTGTGTGTGTGTGTTTGGACTTTCCTCATTGTGTGTGTGTGTGTGTGAGCATAGAAAATAAATCAACCGCATTATATATATATATATATATATATATATGCATGTGTGTATTTAATATCAGTTTGACTTGGCCGAAAATTACTTAAGGTTTCATGAGTATAGGACATGTCCACTTCATCAAATATTCAGAGAGAGAGAAAGAGAGAGAGAGAGAGAGAGAGAGAGAGAGGGAGGGAGGGAGGAAGAAAGAGAGAGAGAGAGACATGAATGAAGTTTTTAGCTATTTCTTTTATGTCAGTAAGAATAATAAGTGCATATTACCTATAGTTAAATTTTATCAAACATCCCATCAAATATAGACAAGTAAGATATTGCTTATATCTACAAAGACACTACATTTCAGTTTTCAACCCACAACAGATTTATCTCAACTTCCTTATTCTCATTAACACTGTTTTCTACACATCCAACACAATATATATATACATATATATATATATGCATGTGAGAGTGTATATATATGCACATACTCTGACCCATGTTTAGTATTAATACAAATTCACATTCATAAAAAGAGAGCAAAAATGGTTGGTGCCACTACAACAAATTTAGCAGTTTTTATCTTAGGATGGTTTCATATAAAGGACGGATTTTATAAACTGATACTGAAACAGCAGCTGTACATAACCACAAGTAAAAAATAACAAGTTAACTTAGTAATAAACTAAACCATACACTTTTAATTAAATGTCTGGGATGATTTGTTGAAATTTTGCACTAAAATGGGATGAAAAATTCTTTGAAAATATTTTTGCTTGATTTCATCTGGAGTCATCATCAGATGTGTTATTGTTTTATTCTTTTGGATATGTACCAAATATCATCATTGTTTAACTCCAAGCAGAGGGTTTCAACCATTTCGAGTTCAGTACTTTCTTTTATCAAATTGTATTTTACAAATGATGCTTTTATAAGTTTTTCAAAACTAAAATAACAGCCAATGATTAATAATCAAACAGAAGCTAATTATGTGCAGTGGTTCGTTATGTACATTTGCTTATTGTATGCCATCCAGCACATTCCACTTTTTAGATATTTGTGCACATTTGTAGCCCTAAAGTTAATTTTTTGTGAAAATTATTAAAGAACGAGAAAACTTATATAATGGAAATATATTGGACATTGTATATTTAGAGGAGGAGGAGGGGGGTGTTCATGAGAGCATTATTTTGAAAGTAGTAATTTCTAAGGTTGATGGTGAGAACCACTTCTTTAAAAATAAATGTTTATAGTTTAAATCTAGTCTGGTACTATGTAACATTTTCAGGAATACGGATACCAATAACAACTGAAGATCAATTGAAATCTTGTTTGACTGTAAAATATTAAACAAAACAAAATGTTTGTATCTCTAAAGGTGATGTTGTTACTTTTTTGTTAACTTTGATTATCAAACACCTCCAACTCTGGCTTCATAATTTAAATATTTACTCAATCAAGATCTATCATTGCATTAGTGATAATTATTGTCCTAATTGGACTTTGGTGATCAGAAAAGAAAGAAGTTTGTAATTTCAGATTTGGATGTTATTCAAGGATATATTTCTTTATTTTTCATGTCATTTCAGTTGTTTTGAAAAATACCTCTCAGTCAAAATAACAAATCAACTTAGAATTGAACATTTTATTTATGTGTAGCAGCATTTTAACAATAATAATTATAATACTTGTTTGTTGATAGAATTTTCTTTCAAAGATTTGAATGCTCAGTCACCAGTTGTGTGTACGTCTGTATGTTATGTATGTATATAAAACAGTTGAAAGGCTTGACTTGTTGTTGACTGGTCTTTCATCAACTATAACCCACATTTAAGAAATAAGCAATCAAATGAAGTGTTTGATCAACATTAATGATTGTAGCAAACTCAGGGAATGTTTTCCTAAGATTTAAAACTGAAAATAATATATGGTCCCTATTGAAAAGCAAACACATTTTTTTCTTCTTTTTTTTTGTTTAGATTTGGCTGTTACATAACAAAAGTTAAAATTGTGGTGGTGTGGTTATCTTTGTTAATCTGGCTAAGATTATTTATTAATGATTCTTTACCTTTTCTAAAGAAATATAGGAAATATTTTCATAAAGATGATCTAATTTGATATATTATCTTAATAAGAAGACATGCATAAATGGACAAAAAAAAAAAAATGATTGTCCCATCTTAATGTAAATATTTCATACAGTTTGTAATTTTTACTAAACATATTAGAAAAACCTCATAAATAAAACCTCCAAGCAAGAAAATAAAAAGAATGAAAGTAAAAAGGTTTGTTATAAGGAAATATAAAAGAAAATTAAGAGAGAAAACCAAACAACCAAAAAAGGAAAAAAAAAAAAAAGGTTTTTCAGAAGTATATCTATATCAAAAATATACAATGCCATTTCAGTGCATGGACAGGAATAATTGAAAATTAGAGTAGTTCAAAGCTTTGTAAAAGAAAGATATCATTAAATGTTTTCTGCCAATATTCATTAATTTTTAGGAATAATTTTTTAAGCAATAAAATCAATCAACTGCCATAGACATTTATAAATAGTGAAGTGGGTGAATCTGTCAGAAAGTTTTCAGTTATGTCGTGTTGAAAAATGTTAAGAAAAGTAAAAATAATTGTTGAGCAAAAGCTTCAATGAAATGCCACAGCAACTAAACACTATGGAATAAGTTTTAAGGAATTTAGTTTTATGCTTAGCTATAATTTTGTGTTGTGAGTGAAAAACTGTTTGCATACATTACATATAAATATATGCAAATTTATTCAGAATATAGAAATGATGCTATTGTTTGCTTTATGACAAGAAACCCTGTTAGTATGCTTAAAATAAGAGTAACATAAAAGATGAGTTATTTCTAGTGCACTCAATACTGGCAAGGTTTTCAAAATCAAGTTAGCCCTGATCTTCTTCCTTTTCAACTATGCTAACATTAACTAAACTGACAGAATCTATATTAAAATTAGGAACAAAAATAATTAAATCTGAATATTTGGCAAACCTTCTCAACAGAGCTGCTATTTTATAGTCTAATAATTTGTTGTATTTTTGTAAAAGATGGAAATAGTTTCTTAATGAACTCATCCATGTATTTTCAAAATAACCACATTTCATTTCCTTTATTTCACCCACCTCCCTCCACTGCATTTCACTATTTTACTTTTTAATTCTTTGCTAAAAAGGATTTAGTTAACTGATAAGATCTGACAAGTCTTTTAACAAAATTATGTATTTTTAAGATTCCCACCAAAATATTTTAGCAGGAAATTTATGTAAGCAAACAATGTAGTTCAAATTATTGAAAAAAAAAAAAAAAAATTCATACTTTCTAACTGTTAACAAAATAAAGAGGATACAAAAAATGAAAAAAAAAAACCCCAAAAAAACCCAATCTTTTAAACAATAGTGGACAATAAAAACGAAAAGAAAAAAAAATGAATAAAAGTCATAACAGTTTCTAATGAAATCTTTTGTAGTAAATCAATGATTTTAAGATATATAATCATAATTGGGGGTGGGAGTTAAGATATATAATCATAATTGGGGGTGGGAGTGGCCATCAAATTGAAAAAGAAGAATAAAAATAAAAAACTAATGATAGAAAAAAAGAAGATAAATTGATGCAATTAAAGAAATATAAGTGAGACACATGACTGACCGACTAACTGGTATCAAGAATAGAAATAGTCAATTTCTAAATTTAGTTTCTGGAATGATGATAATTCTCCTCCCACCAAACAACAACAACAACAACAATAACACATCCAGATATCAGATTCCTATTCAATGATATTTAATAGATGTTAATAAATGAGATGTGACTCTTAAGACAGAAAGCAAAGCACAAAAGTTCAGCTGAGAACTTATTGGTTTGTAAATTAATGCTTAATTTGCTGATAATTAGGGAAAGAATTAGAACAGAAAAACAAAACAAAAATAGTGTATATCCCTTGTGTGATTAAATTGCAAAAGAAAGTGATAAAGTAGATAATAATAATAATAATAATATTTCAAATTTTGGCACAAGGCCAGCAATATCAAGGAAGAGGATAAGTCGATTACATCGTCACCAATGTTTAACAGGTACTTATTTTATCGACCCGCAAAGGGTGAAAGGCAAAAACGACCTCGGCAGAATTTGAGCTCAGAACGTAAAGACAGTTGAAATGCCACTAAGCATTTTCCCCAGCGTGCTAACAATTCTGCCAGCTCGCCGCCCTAATAATAATAATATTAATAATAATAATAATAATAACAATAACAACAACAATAACAATAAGCTGAAGAGGTATGCTGTTTAACTATTGCTCTTGAAATAGAGATTGGGTCATAACGTAACTTGAACAGAAAATTAGTTGAATAAAAGAATAAAACCTTTAAAAAACATAATGCAATAAAAAGGTGGTGGTGGTGGTGGGGGGGATTAAACATTTCTACAATAATTATTTTTGATATTTAATTTTGTAAGTCCTTTACAGCAGACAGTCTTATATCCTAACATATTTCAGAGAGTTTTTATGTCATATTTTCTTGTACATTTCATAAAAACTAATTTCTGCTGAAACAACAGCCTCAAGCTTTTTTTTTAGATTTAAAAACAAGAGATTTTTTTAATGAATATTCTGGTACTTAGCAATTAATCGACCAGTTTAAACATGGTAAAATCAACACAAAAATAGTGGACTTTTGGAATTTCAAAAATCAACAATGATCAACAAGAACAATAATTCATGTAAGAGAGAGAAATAAAACTTGCCTTTCATATTTTCCCTATAAAACATTGATTTAATCTAATGTAATCTTTGACATTGGCTGGAATGGTGCCTAAGTAATAAATATTACTGTTCAATACTGGCATTACTGGGTGAGGTGCCACATGGAATTGTTCAAGAGTTCTCTGATTCTAGATATTTACTAAGGTTTCGTATTGACTTCTAAACATTTTTCACTTATTCAGCCTTATTCTTTCTTATTTCTGGAGATTGATGCATTACTTCAGCAAACAAGATAAACAAATGAAAAATAAAAAAGAAGAAATTGAGAAGAACAGGAGATTAACTATTTTGGTTAATTTCAGAAACAATAAAGAGATTTTGTGGAAGATGATAAAACAGTAACAGACCCTAATTTAGTAAGGTAGGTCTTGGAAAAAGATCAGATCTTCAGTCTGTAAGCAACAGAATAACATTATTCCCTTTTTAACATTAACCTGTTAAAAAATTGTTTCTATTGTATTCAAATATTAAATCTTGGACTGAAATATCATTATGATATAAAACGTAATGTTAGACTTTAATAGTTACATGATTGTTTGTGTTAATTTGAAAGTAAGCTATTTCACTAAACCTCTCGAAATTCATGATTATTTTGAAAATTAACACACAAAGGCAAAATGTATTGTTGTTAGAAACATTGTCACAGAAGGGTTAACAGGATATATATATATATATATATATATATATATATGAAAATGTTCATGTTTCTTTGCCAAAGATATGCTTTTAATTGATAATGGCAAAGTTTTTTTAAACTTTTTATTCATTTATTTTTTTGGCTTTCTGTCAAAAGTCTTTGGAACGCATCATCTAACAAAAATGATTTTGCTAACAAATGCCTGCCACTAAAAATGTGCCAGACTGAACACTAGATGGTGCTAAAAACAAAACAAAAAATCTTTTTCTTTATATGTAACAGAATATTTTACCATTTGTTATCAACCATTCTTGAGGAAGATTTTAAAATAAGTTTCATGAAAGAGACAAAAAATGAAAAAAAAAGAAAAAAATTCCAAATAAGGAAAGAAGAAATAGAAGTTTCAGAAAAAAAAATAAAGTAACATTTAAACTATATTAAATTTTTATTCTAAACTTTTTATGAAATCCAAAAATGATAGAATCCCTAAGACATTTACGGTTTTGGATTTTATATATATGTTTTAGTTTTTATTTCTTTTTTTTTTTTGCAGCCAGAAAAATATTCATATTCAAAATCATTTCAAGCATTCTAATGATTAACTTAAAAGATATCACATCAACTTGCAGAAATGATTTTGGAACAAATAGATAAATATGGAATGGACTGAACAGCAATCTTCAATTTTGTCAGAAGATATCACAATTAGGGTTTTATTGTTGAAGAAATGAATTTGTAAGTTATTTGATATAATCCTTGGGTGAATATGAAGGTGGATCTTTGTCATTTGATGATGAGAATTCAGTTGTTTCATCAATCGAATTACTTGCTTCTGAAATAATATGTGTACGGTTGAGCATTCTGCAGACACGAGCACTCTTAATGTAATCATCTGGTAGAGTTTGCATGACATGCTGTGTGACAAGACTGTACCTTTAGAATTTCAGATATAATCCAGCCATCTGAAGGTTAATGTGACACTAACTAGGAGTTCTGCCAGAAAATGCTAGGAACACTTTCAAAAGACTTGAAAATAATTCAAAAAAGTTTAGAGCTTGCAAGGGTCTTAAAATTGAATTTCTTAAATAGGAATAATGCTTTACATGGTTACAAAAAAAAGTGTGTGTGTGTGTGGGGGGGGGGGAATTCAATGAATATATTAATAAAATAAAAATGCTTAAATGTATCAACAGTGATCTTACCTGCCAAAAACCCAACATCTACATATATAAACCCAATCATTTACATATATATATATATATGTATATATATATACATATATGTATTATATATATATATACACACACCACACATGTGCAAGCTAACAATACATTATACATTTTGTTACTTTTAAGGGAGAAAAACTAAAAACTACTAAATACACCATGCTGTTAGAAGTATGTTGATTGTAGGGGATCTATTTGCATGGATCAAGTGGGATCAAATATACATACATATATGTCTCTATCTATACATACACACACACATATATATATGCATTACTTATGTACATACTAGACCAAGCATATACACATACACACGTGTATTTGCATATGGATCTATAGATAAATGTTTTTGCTTACATTATTTTCACTGAATTTGGTTCAATCAAAGTGAACTTCTTCCAAATTAAGTACTCAATACATGATACAAGTGTAGAGTTTAACATTATTTTGTTTAAAACTTAGCACAATGATTATTTCAACTAATGAAGTTTTATCAAAAAGATTTTGTGGGTTAAAATGATCCTTGTGCCAAGTTTTGAATAAAAAAAACAATACTTCCACAAATATACAAAAAACATATATATGAGTATTGATTTAAACATATAGACACATATGTAAGTCAATGCACTATATACACATATCTTTATATGCCAGTATATCTATAAATACAGATAGACATATAAATGCACACACACATACTTTTATATATATATATATAGTGTTGTACTAATATTAGTATTATAATAATAATGAGGAGAATTGAGATTTAACACATCAATTTATTTTAGTCTTATACAGTTTCTTCTATTGACCTACACGTGTTTCCATTGCATTGGCTGCATTCTGTTGCATGCTGCCATTGCAATGGAAATACATGTAGGTCAATTGGTGAAACTGTATATGACTGTAAAATAAATTGATGTTTTAAATCTCAATTCTCCTCCTCCTCATTATTATTATTATTATAATACTAATACTACACTATTACTTACTCTACAGAGAAGATGCAGCCCGGAATAGGACATTTGGATTTACCTGACGTGTTGAGCTATCAGAGACTAACATTGTAATTATATACTATATTGTTAGCTTGGGTACCACTTAAGTACAGTTCAGGATACCAAATAGAGATAACATGAGAACCGCCTGGATAATTTACCCCTCTGAAATTACATTTATATATATATATATACACACACACACGTATACATACATATATAATACACACACATACACAATATTCTTTGTCAGAAATTGATAAAATAATATTTTTTTGAGAAGGCAATGAAGTCTATATTTCCTTCTTAAAAAATATTGTTGTTGTATAATTTGATATAATCATTTAAAAATCCTGAAATTTATGAAATTAATTTTTCAACCAATTGTTTATAAAGCTTATTTACAAAAACCTTTCTCTATTTGCTTTTTTCATGTTCAGTCTGTTGAATGAGGATGCACTACTAAACACTACACCAATTGTAGAATATATTGGTTTGGCATGAGGAAATAAAAGAATGTAACATTCTGAATAGAATTCTTTAAGAAAGAAAGAAAGAAAGAAAGAGGTGTGTGTGAGAGAGAGAGAGAAAGAGAGAGAGAGAGAGAGAGAGAGAGAGAGAGAGAGAGAGAGAGAGAGAGAGAGAGAGAG
>JAOPUL010000002.1:57330265-57341052 GCA_027564515.1 Octopus rubescens | reverse complement strand
CTACTACTACTACTACTACTAATACTACTACTACTACTACTACTACTACTACTACTACTACTAATAATAATAATAATAATGGTGATGATGATGATGACGACGATGATGATGCTGAAAAATAATAATAATAATAATAATAATGATGATGGTGATGATAATAACGATGATGACGACGACGATGATAATGATAATAATAATAATGATAGTGATTACAATAAAGGTTGAAACTACATTCATTGGTAATATAAAAAAAATAATTACATATATTCATAAAAAAATATATTATATACATTCATAAAAAGTATATCATACATTCATATAAAACTGTTGATATAAAAAAATTGACTTCATATCATATGTAGAATTATATTGTCAGGTAAGCTACAGGTAAGTAGGTTTACACTCCTCCCACACAAATGTATACATATATATATTTATACACACACGACTCAATTACACTGTTGTGTAAAGATTTTTTTTTTAAATGAGAAAAAAAAAGAATTTGAATAAACTTCATACGGGATATAAAACAAATTCTGTCGTGTAAATGTATGAAAAAAATTCTTCAGATTGGCTTAGAAACATGTACAGAAAAAAACCCTCATGCTCACACACACACACACTCACACACTCATACATACACATTCATACATACTCACATACACACATACACATACAAACATGTACATGATGCATACAAACATGTTACACACACACACACACACATACACACACCAATAAATGAAGACATACAAATCACATTTGCACAATAAGTTCCTCAGCTAAACATACAATACATTTATTTTATTGATACTTTTTATACGAAATTATCATGTTTCTGGTTTTGAAAGTAGTAGAGTTTGTCTTATATGTTTTATTATTATTTATTTATTTATTTACTTATTTATTTATTTCTCCAGTAGCCAGCAATGGCTGCAGTATGATATCCAAATTTTAGATTCTCATTTCCAGTGTCTGTTTCCAGTGTTCTTTCTTTTTTGGCAGATTTCATAAAACCTTTTTTCATATTCATAATGAAACAAAATATTTTTTCAGAAATGATCTCATTTACCTTATTAATTCGTTAGTATCTCTATATTGTATATAAAACATGATTGGTATTAGTTCATCATAAACCTAGAACTGATTGAATAAAGGGAAAAAAGCAATGTACGTGAAAAACTACTAGGACAGTTATTATGTGTAATGCTATACATCACCTCATTGTAGTCACTATAATAAAGTAAAGACCGCCTATGGTCATGAATGACCATGAGCTTGCACCTAGAAAGCTCCTCTCCTAGGCACAAGCTTGGGCAAGGTTGTTTGTGGAAGACCAGCTGTTGCCCATGCATACCAGTCTCCACTTTCCATGCCACTGATGTTATCCAAGGAAAAGGCAAATGCCGATACAGCTTGGCACCAGTGATGTCACAACTCATTACTACAGCAGGGTGAACTGGAGCAACGTGAAATAAAGTGTCTTGCTCAAGAATACAGTCACTATATTACTATTGTATATAGTTGTAGAGGCAGGCATGACTAAATGATTAAGAAAATCCCTTTGCAATCATGAGGTATTGAGCTCCACCCTACCTTGTGGTACTTAGGGCAAATGTATTTACCTAGCCTTGAATTTACCTAAGATTAATAAATGAAATTGGCATGGGAACATGAAAAATATGTGGAATATTGTCAGATGTATTCTAAGTGTAATTCCAAAGTGCAGCCATGTTACATGTTGTACATATTATGACACAGTGATTCAGCTTGAGAATTAAGTTAAGGTTATATGTATCTGTGGAACATTCAGCCACTTATTGAATGAGTCAGTTTCAGTTGGTTAACACTTTCATTACCACATTTCAGTTGAAATACAGTACACTTGTTTAAATTAATTTTTTAAATTACAACAAATTTAGTAAAATTACTTGGTCATGATTAAGCTAACGTCTGAAATATAAATTAACATGAAATTTTGATGTGAAGTTTTAAAAGTAACTTGGTCATAATTAAGCTAGTGTTTGTAATATAAATTAACATGAACATTTGATGAAAGGTTCTAATTTGGATCACTTTTAAATAAGAAATTTGTATCACAGAACCTCAGGCGGTTTCAGATGGGTTGGTACCAAAGGGGTTAAACAAATGAATGCTCATCAACGAAATTAAAGGATCTATTATTGTATATACAGTAATGAATTATCAAACAGTTATTTCTAATACTCGCACAATATCACACATTTTTTGTGGGGATGTTTAAACATAACCACCACAAGGCATTTTGTATGTTATCTTTCTTTTATCTTTTGCTTGTTTCAGTCATTTAGTCTGCAACCATACTGGGGAACCGCCTTGAAGAACTTTAGTCAAATGCATCGACACCCAGTGCTTATTTTTTTTAAGACTGGCAATTGAATATTGCCACTGCTGCTGTCATTATTGTTTTGTTATCCTCCTCCTCCTCTTCCTCCTCCTCCTCCGCTTCCTCCTCCTCCTCTTCCTCCTCCTCCTCCTCATCATCATCCTCATTTAACGTCTGTTTTCCATGCTGGCATGGGTTGGACGGTTCGACAGGAGCTGGCAAGCCAGAGAGCTACACCAATCTTTTGTCCGTTTTGACATGGTTTCCCTTCCTAACACCATTCTTTACAAATGAAGTATATACTCCTACTCCTTCTCTTTCACTTCCTCCTCCCTTTCCTTCACTTCCTCGTCCTCGTCGTCCTCCCCTCCCCTTCACTTCTTCTCACCATCATCATCACCACCATCACCACCACCACCACCACCATCATCATCATCATCATCATCATCATGAATACCATCACCCCTATCATCGTCGTTGTCATCATCATCATCATCATCATCATCTCCAAATAATGATATCCATATCCAGAATTAATCAGTTACGTTATGGTTTTTAATACACCCATCCCCCACCACTATGTTCCCCCCAAGAATACAAACAACAACAAATAAATGACAAGAACGTAACAAAAACATAATATTCTATATATTGTAGGTAATAAATGGTAATGCCAATGAATATTAAAGAGTATATTATTATATTACATCTTCATTAATAAAAAACAAACAAACAAAACAAAAGAGAAATTTTATTTTTACCTTACTATATCAATTGGACTAATTTGAATTTTAATAGAAAGAATTAGATATTTCAAAGGATTGATTGTTAGTCAAGTAAGTAACAAGCAATATATTATATATTATATAAAAGTGGCATGCTGGCAGAATTGTTAGCATACTGGTATTTCCTTTGTGTTTAAGTTCTGAGTTCAAATTCTGCCGAGGTCGACTTTGCCTTCCATACTTTCGGGGTTGATAAAATAAGTACCAGTTGAATACTGGGGTTCAATGTAATCGACTTTGCCCCTGCTCTGAAATTGCTGACCTTGTGCCACATTTTGAAACTAATATATTATATACTATGTACCTAGCCAAGGATAAACCACTATTCATGGCATTTGTTGACCTAGAGATAGCCTTCGATAGAGTGCCCCACTGTGTTATCTGGTGGGCTCTAAGGAGGCTAGGAGTGGACGAATGGCTGGTGAAAGCAGTACAGGCTATGTATAGAGGAGCTGTCAGTAAGGTGAGAGTTAATCACGAGTACAGCGAAGAATTCAGTGTACAGGTAGGGGTTCAACGAGTGCCAGTCCTCAGCCCCTACTCTTCATCATTGTTCTCCAGGCCATAACAGAGGAATTCAAGACGGGCAGCCCCTGGCAACTGCTGTATGCAGACAATCTTGCCCTCCTCGGAAATTACATTGATGAGCAAGAAAGGAAATTCCAAGTGTGGAAGCAATACCTAGAATCTTAAGGTTAACTTAGCCAAGTCGAAAGTCTTAGTAAGCAAGAAAACAGACAGGACCCTACATGCTTCAGGTAAATGGCCCTGCTCGATTTGTAGGAAAGGCATAAGCAGAAACTCCATACGATGTACCCAGTGTAAGTTATGGACACATAAGAGGTGCAGTGGAATACCAGGTAGATTATCAAAGAAAATAGGGTTCATATGTATGCACAGGAGCCATAAAAACTGCAGATACCCATGTACCCAAGTCGGTAAAATGCCCTGGAGGCTCCTTAGAGGTAGTGGATGAATTCTGCTAGCTAGAGGACAAGATTGTTAGTGGGGGAGGCTGTACAGATAGTGTAGTGGCTAGAATAAGAATAGGATGGAAAAAATTTAGAGAGCTTCTACCTCTGTTGGCAACTAAAGGGCTATCTCTTAGAGTAAAAGGAAGACTGTATGATGCATGTGTCCGAACGGCTATTCTACATGAAAGTGAGACATGGGCCCTGAATTCTGAGGATATGCAAAGGCTTGAGAGAAATGAGGCTAGTATGCTACGCTGGATGTGTAATGTAAGTATGCATGTGCGACAGAGTGTCAGCGAACTAAGAGAGAAGCTAGACATAAGAGGAATTAAATGCAGTGTGCAAGAGAGAAGACTGCGTTGATTTGTCATGTGATGCAGATGGATGCTGAGAGCTCCATAAAGAAATGCTGTCCACTCAAAGTGGATGGAACCCGTGGAAGAGGTAGACCAAAGAAGTCATGGGATGAAGTTCTCAGGGATGACCTCTATGCACTGAAGCTTTCGGTAGAGATGGCAAAGCACCGAGATACTTGGCGCATTGCGGTACTTGAAAAGACATGCCTACATCGAGAGTCTTGTACTGGTTAGGCACCCATCCAAGAAGCATCTACTTCGAGAGGTCCTGTTGCTATGAAGTGGACGCATTGAGAAACTCCTGCGGTTGAAATTAGAGTTTTAGTGCCAAGAAGCAGCTGCATCGAAAGACCTATTGCTATGAAACGGCAACATCGAAAAGTCCGATAGCCGCGCTGAGTCCTGTTGCAAAGATGCAGCCGGGTTGAGAGCTCTGTGGCTAAGAAGCAGCCGTATCAAGAGTCTTGTGTTAAGAAGCGGCTGCATCATCGAGTGCAGCCACTTCAAGAGTTCAGTTGCTAAGAAGCGGCTGCATCGAGAAAGGCTTGTCACTATGAAGCGGAAGTATTGGAAAGGTCCTATCGAGAGCCCTGATGCTAAGAAGCAGCAGCATCGAAAGTTCAGTCACTGGGTAGTGGCTGCACCAAGGAAAGCTGCAGCATCAACAAGAAGCAGCCACATCAAGAGTTTAGTTGCTAAGTAGTGGCCGCATCGAGAATGCCTTGCTGCAATGAAGCAGCAGCATCAACAAAGTCTTGCTGCTTGAGGCTGCTGCATCAACAAAGTCTTGTTGCTTGAGGTGGCAGCATTGACAATGTCCTGTTGCTGAGGCAGTAGCATCGACAATGTCTTGTTGCTTTAGGCAGCAGCATCAACAAAGTCTTGTTGCTTGAGACGGCCGCATCAAGAGAAGCAGCTGCACCGAGAGTTCAGTTGCTAAGAAGCGGCCACATCGAAAGTTCAGTTGCTAAGAGGTGGCCGCATCGAGAGTTCAGTTGCTAAGAGGTGGCTGCATCGAGAGTTCAGTTGCTAAGAGGCGGCCGCATCGAGAGTTCAGTTGCTAAGAGGCGGTCCAGGTTGACAGAGCGAGGCTTTTCTGGCAATCCAAAGTGCCGAGTGGAGGCAAAATGCGATTCTCAATTGTCTCTGCTATGTTGTACAGGAAGCTGTTGTATGGGAAATGACTTCCCACTCTATGTTGTATGGGAGGCGAGTTTCCACTCAGATAATCTGTATTTTGTCTGTCCCCGGTCTGTATACCCACCTGCTCCTGGTTTGTATGTCTAGTCTGTCCCTGGCCTGCATGTCCATCTGACTGGCACTTCCCGGTCCTTATGTCTGCCTGTCCCAGGTCTATATGTCTCATCTGTCTGGATAACAGTTCCCGGTCCCCATGTCTGCATGCCTCGGGTCTATATGTCTGTCTAACTAACAGTGCTTGGTCCTTATGTATGTCTGACACCTGTTTATGTCTCATCCGTCCCTGGTCTATATCTCTAACAGTTCCCGGTCTATATCTGTCAAACCAGCAGTCCCTGACTTTATGCCCGTCTCTCTCTATATCCATCTGTCCCCAGTCTATAGGTCTCATCCGCACTCGGCTTCCCCGTTCCTTGTCCGCTCTTGGTCATTCCCCTGGTCCCTGGTCTCTATATGTCTCGTCCTTCTCCGGTTTACATGTCCAAATGTCTAACAGTTCCTGGTCCTCATGTCCGCCTGTCCCGGTCTATAAGAATTGTCCGTCTGATTATGAGTTCCCGGCTCATATGTCTCTCCACCCCACCTAGCCTATATGTTCCCAGTTTTTTGTCTGTCTCAATCCTGCTCTATTTGTCTATATGTCCGTCTGTCTACCAATTGCCCAATCTATAGATATTGTCTATGTCTCGTCCGTCTCTGTTCTATATGTCCGTCTGTCTGCCAATCGCCTGTGTGCTGACACGTATAAAGCACTCATGTCTGTGCCACGTAAGAGCACTAGTGCCGAGAGTCCGGTGCCGATGACACGTTAAAAGCATCCAGCACACACTGTAAATGTGGTTGGTGGTAGGAAGGGCATCCAGCTGTAGAAACCAAGCCAAACCAGACGGGAGTATGGTGTTAGCCCCTGGCTTGCCAGCTCCAGTCAAACCGTCCAACCCCTGCTTGCATGGAAAAATAGATGTGTCTGGATTAACGGTTGCACATATTGAATTGACCAGAGGGAAGTGATTGGAGACATGAGTGGCAAGGGGAGCCTTTGGGGATGAGGTTGAGGTGAAGGAAATGTGGCTAGAGAAATGGGTTTTTGGAAAATGTTTAAGGAAAGGTTGAGAGAAGGTTGGAGCTAGCAGATAGGAAACGTGACACACACATATATATATATACATATACCCATGTGGAGAGTCCTGTTGCAAAAGGCACCCATGGTGAGTGTCCAGTGCAAAGAAAGTGCCCGTGCCGAGAGTCCTGTGCTGGCTGCACACCCACATGAGTCATGTTCCATGAGTTTGGTGCTGGTGGCACGTTAAAGCACCCAGCACACACTGTAAAGTGGTTAGTGTTAGGAAAGGCATCCAACTGTAGAAACCAAACCAAATCAGACTGGAACCTGGTACAGCCCTTCAGCTTGCCAGCTCCAGTCAGACCGTCCAACCCATGCCAGCACAGAAAATGGACATTAAAGGATGATGATGATGATGATGATGATGATGATGATGATGATGATGATACATAAGCACATATTCACACAAAACATTTGCATACACACACACACACACAAATATACTCATAAACATATATACACAAAACAAGCTCACACACTCATTGAACTACTGAAAGTTGTGTCTAAATCTGTTGCTGCTCCAAGTTTCATGTCTGCCAATGTAATTACTACTGAGTTTTATGCTCTGTGATTTATCAGTTATTGAGAGAAAATTCCAAGCTTGGTAGCTAAACATAAAATCAAGAGGTTTTATAATAAACTTTGCAAAGACTAAGGTTTTAGTAAGTAGGAAAGTAGACAGGACACTGGTAGATTCAGGTTTATAGCCTTGCTCTCAATATACAGAAATGTAGTAGTTCTAAACTCTATGCATTGTCCCCAATGTAAGCCATGGACACACAAGAAGTGTAGTGGAATCAGAGGCAGGCTTACAGAGAAAGTAAACTGTTTGTATGTGATAGATGCACTGGAGATAGATGTACTGTCAGCAAACTGGAAATTGATTTTCTTAAATACCTGGATACCTCACAAGAAATACTTGATAGCTTTTGTTACTGAGGAGATGTAATTAACGAGGGAGGTGATTGAACTGAAAGTATAGTAGCCAGAGTAAAATCAGAATGGAGATAGTTGACGGAGCTACTAACACTGTTGGCAACAAAAGTTTTTTCCCCTCAGAGTAAAGGGCTGACTGCATGATACTTGTGATAAAACTAAATGTATTAGGCTGGGTCTTGACATACCTTTCATGACCTGGTCCAGCAATTTGACATTTCTATAATTATTTATATCAAAAGCATCTCTTTTACCCTTGTAACAGTTGACAATAATGCTGTGACAGCAGTTGTGTATAACATTTTCCTGTGCAACCTATATATATGTAAAATTATAGAGAAATTATATATATATATATATACATACATACACATATATTTGGCATTAGGAAGGGCATCCAGCCATAGAAAGCATACAAAACAGACAATTTGAGCCTGGTGCAACTCTCCAGCTGGCCAGCTCCAGTCAAACTGTCCAACCCATGTGCTAGCATGGAAAACGGATGTTAAGTGATGATGATGATGATACATGCATGTATATATATATATATGCATCCTGTATGCATCATATGCATGGAGGGAAGTATGGAGTGTGAGGGGCAGTGCTTTTGGAAGGGATTCTGCCAGTTCCCTTTCAGGAGAGCTTGTCTGTCACTTGGTTCTCAGCTATCATTTGTGCCTGCAAACCCTGTCTGTAAACAGCAGTACACAACCTTCTGAGCAATGACATCAGCAGGTTGAGAATAGGCAATGAACTTAAAATCTCAATGAGATTCTTTAAAAGTTGGTATGCTACATATCTAAAAACTGGATTTCCAGTGGACTGTGCAGAGAAAATCCAACTCTCCATGGTCAAATTCCAATGAGCAGAAAAGCAGTGTGTGACATGCATACATAAGAATATGGTGAGACATGTAGATTGCCTTTGGTCATTCTACTGCATCCCTGATAGAACTACTTCTGTTGTTTTGACCTCTTTTGCTGCTGCTAGTACAAGAAGCCAGGAATATAACAGTGAGCTTGGCCATCCATTGTAGCCTTCCTTCAGACTTTGAGTTTCTTGGAATCACAGACAAATGGCAGACATATTCATCATGGCAGTTGATGCAATACACATGTTGTACAAATTAAATATTGCCATTTCCTTAGCTTCCTTGCTTATTAAGGCACATGGAATGAGTAGCATAGGTAGAGGCAGCTACAATTTTCTGATTTCCCATGCAGCTATCTTCTTCACTATTAATGCTTTTTTGGTGTCTTAAAGGTGGAACCTTGAGTACTTTTGAAAATGAATGATAAATAACATGTAAGATAAAATACACACACACACCCTCCTCTAGCCATACCTGATCCTGCTAGGGTTTATAAATGTATGAATTCCCTATATTTTGATTTTGGATAAATTGCTTTCAAAAGATTTTACTTTGTCAAAGAATATTGATTCATTCAAAATTGTTGTTTTCAAACCATTTTGGAGATGGTTCAAATTGAACTTCAGAAAAATGCACTTAAAAAACAAAAACAGAAAAAAACAAACAAAAACCACAGAACCTGAAATAAAATTTTAATCTTACATTTTTCAATTTACTTGGAACCATCTTTTTTTCCTCAAAAAATATTATACTGATTTACATAATTACTCTAAATGAATTGTTTTCTAATCAGTAACTTTGCCCAGGGTCTATTGCCATTCTTGGTAGGATAGGTTATTCTTAGTTTTTCTGTCTTGAGCTAAAAATGAATAAATTTCAGCTACTTTGGTGTAAAACTCTGGTCTACAACATAGAACATACATACACTCACTATATGTATGTATATAATTAAGAGTGTATAAATGTGTGTGTGTGTGTGTGCATGCATGTGTGTGCATATAATAAATGTAAATTATTCCATTTATCGACAAATTTTTAAAAAGTATTCCTGTTAACAGTCACTAATACCTATTAATATTCTCCCACATTCCTTGGAGAATGTTTAATGATTTTGTTACTAATTAAACAGCAAATTGTTACAAAGAATTTTCCATTTGATCAACCTGAAAGCAATAATAGCCATAAGTTATTTAAGAATAAATGGAAAAAACACAACGCCATTGTTTTTAGGCTCTATATTTCAAACACTTTTCTAAAGTTTCCCATAAATACTTCTGAGAGTTTTTGTTATGGAAATTAATCAGAAACACGAAAGAAAATGACATGGCAGAGCTATAATTTCTGGTTTATGTTCAGAAACATATATGAACAGTTTGATTTTGGTTTATCATACTTATATTTATAACAATAGCACTAAAAGTAGAAAACAAAAAACAAAAATAGAAATAGTGCTAATTTTTGAGTGAATAAATTCTCTTTACTAATAATAAGAATACATGTTATTGATGATGAAAGGAAATCCTTATATTAAAACAAAAATATTCCAGTAATGTGAATTTTGAGAGTTTAATAATAAAAGAAGTGATAAGCCATACAAAAGAATAGAGAAAATGTTTTCTTTCTTTACTAGATTATAGTAGATATCATTGTTGTTGTTGTTGTTGTTGTCATCATCATTTAGCATCCACTTTCCCAAGCTTGCATGGGTTAGAGGGAATTTGTTGAGGCACATTTTCTATTGTTAGATGCTCTTCCTGTCACTAACTTTTACCTATATTCAAGCAAAGTAATACTTTACATGGACAGACTTATTTTTCATTACTTGTATGATTATGATGCTTGTTTACAATCATCATGTGATGTCAAGAAAAGGATACACATACATGTGATAGGCTTCTTTCAGTTTCCCTCTACTAAATCTACTCACAAGGCTTTTGTTAGCCCAGAGCTATAGTAAAAGATACTTGCCCAAGGTGATACACAGTGGGATTGAACTAGAGGTCACGTGGTTGGGAAGCAAGCTTCTGAACCACACAGCCACACTTGCAACTATAAAAATTATATATATATTATTGCTCTCCTCTCTCTCTATATATATATATCATCATCATCATCATCATTTAACGTCTGTTTTCCATGCAGGCATGGGTTAGACGGTTTGACTGGAAACTGGCAAG
>JAOPUL010000002.1:57276851-57287111 GCA_027564515.1 Octopus rubescens | reverse complement strand
GAGGAGGAATGTAGGAGGGTTGGGTTGAGGATGGAGGATGCACTGAATTGGGCAAAGTGGAGGGAGGGGGTAAGGGCAATTGCTGCAAGTGTGAGGTGAATCCGGCCATCCCCATTTATGGGGACAAAACTGGATTTAAAACTCTGGAGAAAGAGAGAAGAGTTTGTTTTCTTTATATATCGTCAGTATAATAAATTGGTATGACAACCAACTCAGTGAGGTTTCCAAGACAAAATAAAACCTTAACCTATGATATGCCTAAATTAAAACACAGAAAGCATTTTCTTTTCATAAGACATCTTGCAATCAGGGTCTAAAGACTTTTGCTGAATCAACTAGAATCTATGGCCAGTAACTTGAGAAAGTAGTGTTTATTTTTCAAAAGGGATCGTTTATGCAATGTGCAAGATCAAAATCTGTGACAAGTTACACACTTTTAATCTTTTAGAATTTTAACCAGTGAACCACTTCATTATCTTTACTAAAATCTCATTCATGTTATTCACAGCCTAACAAAATGTCTTTACTTTTGTTTCGTAATGTCCAAGACAATTGATGGCTTAAAAGATGGTCTAACAAAAGTTCTAAAGAGGATTAAATTCTTATTAATTTCTAAACTAACTACAGTTCATAAAAGACAAGAAAAATTGCAACTGAGAAAAACAGGCAGTTTTCCCTTGACTAGTGGCTATGACAAAAAAGGTTGGATGTCAATGAAGGGGCAGAGGACAAACACTTTAGCCAAGTTCTCATGGGGAAAAAGATGAAGATGAAGACAGAAATACTACATTTCAGTAAATTTGTTACAAAGTAGGTTGAACTAACCAGCATGGTGTGAGTGAATGGAGGTTAAAATGGGAAAGGATGCTTACCTATGGTAGCTAGGATAAAATTGGATCTGTTGGGGTAGTTGACTAGCTTGAGATGGACAGCTACCCAAAACGACAGATTTTTTATAAACACTAATTTGAAGTTATTTGAACATTAAAAGGATTTGTTATAGTCTACAGGATATAAGGTCTTTGATGTGTTGGCTGTCTTGAAAAATGTCCAGAAAAGTAGTCAAATCTACAAAGTGCATCAATCCAACAAGTTGGTGGCTATTCAAAACCTGTTTGTGTGTGTGTGTGTGTGTTTATTTCAAAAGTCCAATTTTGTCACACTGTTATATTGACACTACTTGAGCATTATTTAAAGTACACATATCTGTGGAATACTCATCCACTAAATTCAATGAGGAGGACATCCAGTTGATTGAGCACATGAATGCTCAAATGTTGTTCTCATATCCCTCAATTATATATCCCCCCCCCCCCACTCAGGTGAATGGTTCTTGTCTTTGTAAGTACTTGTTGACCTCACTAGTGCTGGTGCCATGAAAGAAAAGCACCCAGTACACTCTGGCATTAGGAAGATCATCCAGCTGCAAAAACTATGCCAAAGTAGATATTGGAGCTCAACCCAAACTTCTGGCTTCTCAAATCCTGTCAAACCATACAACATATGCCAGCATGGGAAGAGACATTAAATGATGATGAGGAGGAGGAGGAGGCAGAGGAGGATATCTGCATGTATGTATATGTATGTGTGTGTATCTAACATGTCTTTATATCGTTTTTATTGCTTACTTGTTTCAGTCATTGGACTGTGGCCATGCTGGGGCACACTGCCTTGAAAGGTTTAGTCAAGCACATTGACTCCAGTCTTTTTTTTTAAAGTCTGGTACTTATTTTATCAGACTCTCTTACTGAACCACTAAGTTACAGATATATAAACAAACCAACACCAATTGTCAGACAGTGGTGGGGACAAACACACACACATATATACAAATGATTGGGTTCTTTCAGTTTCCATCAACCAAATTCACTATGGCTATGGTAGAAGACACTTGCCCAAGGTGCCATGTGGTGGTACTGAACTCGGAACCATCTGGTTGAAAAGCAAACTCTTACCATATAGCCATTCCTGTTGTTTCCCCCACCCCTCACTTTTATATAACTACATTTTTACCAAAATATCTTGTAAATTCTTTTGTAACATGTTTTGTGCATATGAATGAGTCCTGGTAGCAATTATATGGAATTATTATTATTATTTAGAAAACTTCATTTATTTAATTTAGTAAGTGAATCCATGTGTTTATATTTATTAAAGAATACAATTGTTCTGGTAAGTGAATTATTTTTTGTATGCTGCTATAGATACAAATCTACTTATGAAGCTACAGACTAGAAAAATGAATTGATATTTATGAGCCAAATGAAAATTCAATCCAGTTTATTTTTGCATAGAAAGTAGCAGTGATCAATTTTAATGAGATAAAACAAAATGCAATAATTTTTTTAAATCACTAAGAATGCTTGTCATGATATTCAAATAAAGATAAAAAGACTTAGATGAAATGATATAGGAAGTAGAAGACAACAGTTTCAACAATGTATTATTGCATTAAAAAAATGTATCCTCTAGAGAGTAGGCAAGATGTTAAAAGCAAAACTAAAAGACAAGAAAACAATGTTTTAGCACTTAACACTTAGCAGCTGATTTTAAAGAGGATTGGTTCTAAATAAAATTTAAAAACAAAACATAAAAAAAAAAATAAACAAAATAATATAAAGAACAGAATACATTAAACAATGCAAGAAACAAGCATTTTAAACTGAAGTTTGCATGCTTACATGTAAAATAGTAGTAATTACTGCAACACTCCATTAATAGACTTTAATTTCAACTTCAAGAGAATAAAGTGGTTGACTATGAATAAAAGAGCAATATTTTTTTCAGATTTGACATAAGGTGTTTAGTGAACACTTGATAGATTAACATTTAATCAGACACTAGTTTTTAAAAAAGATCTATAATAATAAATGGTACAGAAACGAATATTTAAGGCTATATTGCCTGGTTTGATATTTTAAATTGCTATAGTTTTCTTTAAACTAGATTCTAAGAACTGATCATTCTTTAAAATCAATCAAAACGAATTTAAGTTTCAAATAATTTTGACATTCAGAAAAGTTTTATGGCCTGTTCTTGCTTTCTATCATAAATAGGTAGAAATGGCTTGAAACCTTTGAATGTAAAAATAAAATAAAATTGTAAAAACAACATAAATTGTAATAGAATTGAAACACCATGCCATAAATTTATCCATCATTCAAATGAATGACATTTGTTTTCTGAATGTAGTCAAAGATTCCAATGATGAAAGGGAACACCATTATAAAAGATGAAAAGAGAACTCCATATTAGTATGGATTTAGATTTTGTTTAAAAAACAAAACAAAAACAAAATAAATATCCTCAAAACTGTTGCTTTTGAATGTTTTTGCTGGTGATAATGCAAAGGACATATCACTTGTAGCAAAGATCAATAGAAAGAGAGTTTAGTTCTTATGTGAACACACTGTGTGAATTTTGAAGTAGTGATAATGCAAAGAGGAATGCAGGTGCATTTCACACCATTAAAATAACATTTGTATTTTGCTATTGTAAAAACATTACCAGATTTGTAAAAAGCCACTAGGAGATATAGTGAATATTCTCCTAGATGACATAACGGATATGGTTGTCAGCCAAAACATATAAAATAAGGGATTAAGAGAGAGGTGAAAGTTGAATTATCAGAACAGTTATATTGTGAAAGAAAAAAAAAAAAAATGGAAATCATTAAGGAGAAGACGAAATAGAGTTGAAGAGATTAGCAGTCTCTAGGAGATACTTCAGTTGATGGAGATGCATCGTAAGAAAAAAAAAGACTAGTTTAGAAATAACCAATAAACAGCAAGATTAAAGAAGGAGATTTTCATACAACATTATTTAAAAAGGCTTACATTTTCATTGGCTGAGAAACCATTAATGTGTAATGTAGAAATAGATTTGGATGATGATAGCAATTGAGAAAATCATAAATACATGCAATAGTCAAAATAATTTCTATAGAAGACATCTAGCAGAAAACTAGATGATGCTCTGTTATTATCATTATTATTATTATTAATTTTATTGTTGTTATTGCAGGGAGTGGATTGGTAGAATCATTAGAGTTTCAGAAGAAATGACACTAGAGGCATTTATTCTAGCTCATTACATTCTAAGTTCAAATCCTACCAAGATCAACTTTGCTTTTCATTCTTTCAGGGTCAATAAAATAAAGTACTAGTCAAGTACAAGGGTTGCTGTAATCAACTTGCTTTGTGCACCTAAAAACTGCTGACCATCTACCACAAACTTTCTGTAGAAGCTCTACAGAACATTCCATTCCAATTTCCTTTATCCATTTGTCTCTTTTATCACTCACAGTCCCTAATGCACCAATTATCATAGGCACAATCTTTATAAATTTCATATTCAAAATCCTCACAATCTCAAATTTTAAGGGTTTGTATTTTTTTCAACATTTTATATACTTTCTTCACAATCCTTGTATCAAATGGACATGATGGATCAATATGCGAATTCAATTTTCCGTGTTGGTGACACATTAAAAACACCCATGCCTGTTACACATTAAAAACACTTGAGCTGGTGACACGTTAAAAAGCACCCATGCCGGCGACATATTAAAAGCATCCTGGCCGGTGACACGTTAAAAGCATTCGTGCCGGCGACACATTAAAGGCACCAGTGCCAGTGCCACATTATAAGCTCTTATGCCAGTGACATGTTAAAGGCACCCGGTACACTCCCTTGGGTGGTTGGTGTTAGGAAGGGTATCCAGCTGGAGAAATCAATCCAAAACAGACTGGAGTCTGGTGTAGCACCCCGGCTTGCCAGTTTCCAGTCAAATTGTTTAACCCATTGCCAGCATGGAAAACGGACGCTGAAGGATGATGATGATGATGATGATGATGATGATGATGATGATGATGATGATTACTGTAAAACTTTAGCTTGTTCTTTATCTTCTTGTCCATTGAAATGGGAAAATCCCACAAAATCTTGCATGGTTATTATAATAAAGAATGGTGGCATATCAAAAAGAAGAGTGATGACTCAAATGTCATCACACAGTTTCATTTAGTTTCATTTCTCTTTACATTCTGTGTTTATATGCAGCCAAAGTTGATTTTGCCTTTCTTCCTGACAAGTTCAATAAGTAAATTGCCAGTCAAGTCTTCATTCAATTGGTTACATCACTCTACTCTACATAGAATATACATCTGTATCAAACTGATATATACTCAGATATATCATTGTCTTCCTTCTTCCTACATCAACAAAAGCAATGATGTGTATGTGTGCATGCACGCTCTTGCACATGCATATGCATGTATTACCCGTAAATGTCTATTTTATGACACAACACTGTATTGTAAAAACTCTGAAATTGCAATGTTGAAGACTGTTGTCCATGTGACAAATAAACTACTACAACAACACTACTGTTGCTGTTGCTACTATTTCATTCAGAGACACAATGTGAAGCTTATGGGAAGATACAAGTGCAAGTCAGCCACAGGATAGCATATTTGATGATATATAAGACACACCACACCAAGGAAGAAAAAGAAAAATTAAACCTCAAGCCCAAGTCTTATTTGCAAAGTTGAGATAACCAGTAAGATCATGTTCTCCCTTAATACCATAGACAACCAGTACTTTTACCATGGGCATTTACCCACCATAATACTGTAATATTATCTTCATTCAGCTGCCAACTCCTAAAAGTTAAGCAGTAATCATTTCAGAGCTTTTATCCATGTCACTACCTGTTTCTGTCAAACCTGCTGCATATCTTATAAGCTTACATGGAGATGTTGGTTTATATTTTGAAAGAAACTTGAAATTAAAGTGATAAGAGATGATTGTCATTGCTGTGTGGTTCAGTATGTAGCTTCATCATTACTCACTGAACACAACCTTTTTATGTAGTTGGTATTTATCACACTATGGTCATCCTCATACAATATGTGTTACCATGGTAACAACAACAGAATCACTAACCAATGATAATAATGGTGGAGCATTTTACCCTAAAAATGATGACTACAAGAAGAAAATATTTTATTTATATCATTTTTTATAAATTAAAAGTTGCAAACTATACTAAAAAGTATGGTAAGAGTTTTTGGGATGCCACCTACAGCAAATATAAGAGAATGGAGAAAGCAAGGATAACAGTTACAGATGAAGAAAGGTGAGCAGGATGTTTATTCTCCAGCCTCACATTTGCCAAAACTTGAGGATGAGTTCTAGATTATAAACATGAAGAATGTAGGGAAAGGTGTTTCTACAAAAATGATAATTTAATAACTCCAAAACATTACCAAGAACAAGGAATTGAATTTGCAAGAAAAGAAGGTTGGTGTTAGAAGTTCATGAAAAAAAAAGGGTTTGTCAATGCATACAAAAACATCATCCATTGCTTAGAAAATACCAACAATTTTTATGAAAAAAAAATAACATACAAGAATTTATAAAATGTGTATTAAATGCATGAAAAGAAACTTGTTTTGAACTGGATCAAATAAATGATATGAAAAGTGTTTGAAATTAAGACTTTTATGTTGTTTTCCTACACTATCCCCATACTGAATGACATTTCCACAGTAAATAACTGTTCTTGTCTCATTGCTTGGTTTTCATATCTATTTGGTAATGTGTTGCTATAAAATGTTTTCTGTTATAGCTAAGCTGCTTCTGTTTTGTTTGTTTTTTTTTGCATATAAGGTTATATTAGTGTTATTATTAGAAATATACTTTCTTTTTTTCCTTGCTGCTCTACTTGCATGTTTTGGTCCATGTTTTATTTCTTTTTCTGCTGTGTTAAAGCATTTCAATAAACATTAAATACTTAAATACACTAAAAACTCTTTTTAATATCATTCTCTGCTGGAATCACAGGAGGAGGTCTTTCATGCCTGTCAGACTTATATGACATCCAATATTGTAAGTAGTTTATTTCACTCAGTCACTGTGTCACACAATACACTAACGACTATAATCAATATAATTGCACTGATGAACTTGTCTTAAAATGTTTTATCAGAAAAGAAACAGGCGGCAAAGAACATGCAAAATCTCATATCAAATTAATAATTCACAAGAAAACAAAAAGTGCCGACAGAAATCAACTGACAAAGTAAAAATTAAAAGAAAAATTCTCTTTAAGCAAATTGTTCACAAGACCACAATTGATTGATCAATACAGAGCAAGTTATGTAGCTGCCTGTTATGTATACGTCTATATCTATCAACATATATCTACACACACACACACACACACACACACACACATAGATATATAATTCCATAAAAATGGTTGAATGTGTAACAGTTTCTTTAAAAACTAAAGAGATTAAAAGAAAAGGTAAAAGATTGGCAGGTTGATTTAATTTAAATGCTAAATACTGAATTGCTTGACAATGTCATCAAAAAGAGATTAGAATATGTATCACAGCTTCCCTTTAAGTGTGTATGAATAGAAGAGTTCTGGTGGAGAAGAAAATCCTTACATTCTATTAAGCAAATAATCATATGATTTTCTTTCCATTGATTACAAACAATACAGAGGTAATTGAAATACCTGAGAGACTCTATACCCCCCCCCCCACTATCTCTCTCAGAACCTTGTCTCAATTTAAACCAAACATTTAACTAAGATCTTGTCACCCCTCTATTCTGCAGCCAAATTTGCTTCACATCACACTCTACTGTCTTTCAAAATAAGGACACACTAGATAATGTGGTTTTAGATGCATTGTGACTATGAAAAGAAAGGGGTGGTCTTTGATCATATACCTACTTCATCAATGGTGACCCAAGTTTAAACAATGCAATCAAGCTTTTGCAATCAAGCCTTTGCAATCAAGCCTTTGCAATCAAGCCTTTGCAATCAAGCCTTTTCAGATATTCGTCAAACTATTTTAATACAATTTTGAAAAAGTTAAAAAAAAAACCCATTTTTTTTTTTTCATTCTATGATTAGTATGAATTTCAAAAAAGGGGAAAAAGAAAATAAACAGTCACAACTATTGCATAAATTTTACAATTTCAATGCTTTCTCCCATTATTAATTATGAAAAAATGCAAATGCTTCATAGCATCAAGGAGCTTTTAAGATTGATTGAATAATCCCAGTATTTCAAGTATGATAAAGCAGATTACTGATATACCTTCCACGAAGTAGGACCTTAATCTATCACTAAGAATATGTCCAGATTGTCTGGCAATGTAGGGAAAGTATTCTGCCTTGAAGCACACCAAAACAAAATTAACATCAGATTCGAACTCATGACTTAGGAACAAGTTGTCAAATACCTAACCCACTCAATCATTTCACTTCTGTATTTTAAAGAAAGGAATGAATTTTTGCTGCAGAAAATCTGGCTGCTTCATTAAGCAGGTTCACTAACTAATGTATTTATTTAAGAACAATGTGATCTTCAATGTAGTAGATCCCTATCTGTTGTAGTTAAAAGCAGTAATATATTTCATCCTTTATAAAATGTGACCCCTTGAGTATAAACTTGGTTATTTATATTTTTAAGAAACTAACATAACATCACAGGAAATTTCATGACTTTCAGTTTAACTCATTGCTTTGTAACATGTCACTTTTGTACATCCATACTTTTATTATAAGGGTGTATAACTAAAGATTTTATGTCAGTAACATAAATTTCACATTTTAAAGTGTGACCTTTAGAATGAAATAATCACTTTTAAACAGTACAGTGAATAACAATACACTGCATGCATGCTAACAGAATAAACAAGTGACATTGGATAAGCATTGTATTTTAGAGCTACAAGCAAATAAAGGGTTTACACAAGTTCTTGGAGACTAAAAATACTGTGAATCTACCACCTTCAGTATCTTTGGTTATCATAAAACCTTTGAATCTTGCCATTGTTATAAAATGTACCCAGTAATGTGGTTGGTTTTGGTGCCAACCTTAGAAATCAGATTAAAATGGAACATAGGAGTGAAATATGGTCCCTTAACATGTGTCTAGAGGGGTGATTAAAAAATTAAAAAAATCTTGAACTACAATGACATTCCTGACCATTATATAAATGTTTTAAATATTCATATTTATACATCATCATCATTTAACGTCTGTCTTCTATGCTAGCATGGGTTGGACAGTTTGACAAGAGCTGGTAAGTCAGAGGATTGCACCAAGCTCCACTGTCTGCTTTGGATGCCCTTCCTAACGTCAACCACTGTACAGAGTGGACTGGGTGCTTTTTACATGGCACCAACATTGGCGAGGTCTGCTTATATACATTTAGATATATTCAAGTTATATCTACTTTTATTTATATTGATGTATTAGTAAGATGAGACTTCTTAATGTAATATTCTTTCTACAGCTCTTCTTTTTGGTGTCAACCCTTGTTTTCAAGTAGGGTATTTTATTCCACTGGTCTACAAATGCTGAAGAACCAAACTGTGGAAAAATAAACAAATGTTACCACTGTCAAAGTGATGATAAACATACATATAGACATATAAATATAGCTGAAAAATGTATGCAGTACACTCTGTAGAGTGACTGGCATCAGTAAAGACATCCACTGTAGAAACCATGCTAAAACAGACACTGAAGCTTGGCACAACCCTCTGGTTTGTCGGTTCCTGTTGACCTGTCCTACACATGCCAGCATGGAAGAAGGAATGTTAAGTGATGATGATGTGTGTGTGTGCATATGTATATTGGCTTCAAATTTTGGCACAAGGCCAACAATTCCAGGGTAAGTTGATTACATCAACCCCAGTGCTTGACTGGTACTTATTTTATTGAGCCCCAAGAGGATGAAAGGCAAAGTTGACTTTGGTAGAATTTGAACTCAGAACATAAAGATGGCTGAAATTCAGCTAAGCGTTTTGCCTGACGCAGTAACAATTCTGCCAGCTCACTGCCTTATATACCTATGTCTATTATACACACACATATGTATATGTGATGGGCTACTGTACAATTTCTTTCAACCAAATTTCTCTTACAAAGCATTTGTCAATCAGAGATTATAGTACAAGATATGTAGGTGCTTTGGAATAGGATTGAACTGAAAACCATGTGGTTAGGAAGTGAACTTCATTATACAGACAATGAAATCACAAAAGATCAGTATTTGAACATAGACACACACACAGTATATGTAGGGACGCTAAATGAGGATGATGATGATGATGATATATATATATATATATATATATACGAACGAGAATGGGGAATATTGTGAACAATATTCAGACGGGACAACGAGTTGGAGGATGCCGAAAGATTACGTGGAGAAATCAGGCGT
>JAOPUL010000002.1:57214431-57228197 GCA_027564515.1 Octopus rubescens | reverse complement strand
TTGTCTGTGAAAATTATAGAATATAAAACAACTTTGATAAAAAATTATACCTACTTTTCTGACGAAAACAATGCCGTTCTGAACATTTTGGCCGCAACTGTATAACATGTATGCACTCTGTTTTTTTTTGTTTTTTTTTTGCTGTCTCTCATAAAAATGAAAGAGTTATACCAAAAGCTGATTTTTACTTGCATTCATTTACATATCTTAAGAATGCGTTGCATGCCTTGCAGTTATGCAGGAAATGCCACTGTTGGAATAACCAAATCTTGTCTCAGAACATAGATCATAATTGCCAGCAATTGGTTAGTCTTTTATAATCAAACATTATTATTGATCATTTATGTTTAAACATAACCCCTAAACTTTCTAAAGATTCTTAATGACCCTAGATGAGATATTATAAACAGGGTTTTATGGTCCTTAGTTAAGATATTATAAATGGGGCTTTATGACCCCAAGTTGATGTATTAACAAGATTTTATAGCCCCTAGGTGATGTGTCATAAATGGTATTTTATGGCCCCTGGGTGAGATATTATAAACAGAATTATAAGGCCCCTAGTTGAGATATTATAAGCAGAAATGTATGGCCCCTAGTTGATATATCATAAACAGGAGTTAATAACCCTAGTTAAGATATTATAGATAGGATTGTATGATCTTTAGTTGAGATATTATAAACAGGAAATTATAGCCCCTAATTGAACTGTTATAAACAGAATTTTATGGCCCCCTAGTTCAGGTATTATAAATAGGATTTTATGGCCCTTAGATGAGATTATAAACATGATTTTATAGCCCCCAAATTCAGGTATCATCAATAAGATTTCATGGACCCTATCTGAGATATTATAAACAGAAATTTATGACCCCTAGCTGTGATTTTATAAACAAGACCCTACTTCAGATGTGAACACAGTTTTATGGCTACTCATTTAGATATTGGTTTCAAATTTTGGCACAAGGCCAGCAATTTCCTGGGAGGGGGTAATCCAATTACATCGACCCCAGTGTTCAACTGGTACTTATTTTACCAGCCCCGAAAGGATGAAAGGCAAAGTCGACCTTGGTGTAATTTGACCTCAGAACATAACGATGGATGAAATGTCACTAAGCATTTTGCCCAGCATGCTAATGATTCTGCCAGCTCGCCACTTTCTGCTAATTTAGATATTAGGAACAAGATTTTCTAAATGCTATTAATAGGTTTTATTATTTTATTTTCTATTGAAGCAACTCAATTATGAGAGTTTCTTAACAATTTTATATGTAATTTCTCACTTCAGATCAACTTTAAATATACAATGGACTGGCTTCTATGACCCTCACTCTTCAATGCAGAAATTTGAATATTGCATCGGTAAAATGCCATTGCTCTGTGATTTCTTACAATGGCAGCCAGCTTTATTAACAACTTCTGTTGTTGCACTCAACTTGAACCTTCCTCTGAATACTTTGCTTTATGCTTCTGTGAAGGGTTACAACAATGTGGGACTCACTTCAACTGGTTCTTCTGCTGGATTCTACATTGATGAAACACCACCAAAAGTTCTGATGCCACCAAAGCTTCTGAACTTACACAAACTAACCACTAATGGCAATGTCTTTTATACAACAGACAGCAGTGTTCTGTCATTAGAATGGTCATTTAAAGACAATGAGAGTCCAATAGTCGACCGTTTCCTCATGTTATATCCACATCACTCTGGTACAACCTTTTCTAAAGAGTTCCAGTTGCCACCAATGGACCATGCCACTTTGGTACTCAAAGGAAAAGACAGGCTTCAGGTAAAATACAGTCATTTTATTCTCACCTAGGCTCAATAACTCTCGATGGTGTAAATTACTGAATCAACCTCCTAAGTATATTCTTTTACCTTTTTACTTGTTCCAGTCATTGAGCTGCGGCCATGTTGAAGCACTGCCTAGCAGGTTTAGTCAAACAAATGAACTTCAGTACGCATTTTAAGCCTGTTACTTATTCTGATCCACTGTGTTATGAGGACATGAACAGTGCTGTTTTCTTTCTAATTATTTCAGACTATTTGCTGATGGACGGATATTCAAGGAACATGCCGAATATTACGACGCAGCACTAGCTAGAGTGGGTTATAAAGATAGAATAAAACAAGTACATAATAGCATAATAGCAAGACAATGTCCGATCCTGGATGTGGTAAAAAATATAGGCAGACCACATGGTACCGATCCAGGATTAGAGATCCAAGGAAGTAATGAAAGACATAGGAAATAAAATAGGAAAACAAAACACCAAAAACAAGGAGATTAGTAACCAAACAGGACGCATAAAGCAGTACGGTAGGGTAGGAGGGAGGCAACAGGTTAACGTAAATAGAAAGAGAAAACAAGAGAAACAAATACAAATTATATAATAACACACCAAATAGACACATTAAAAGGAATGGAAAAATAAAGGACGAAATAACCTGGTATAATCCAACAATATTCGGATTATAAATAAAATCCAGGATTGGACAAGAATTCTTCTCCGCACTAGACAGACACTTTCCTAGAACGAACAAATATTTTAAAATTTTCAACAGGCATAGGCTGAAATTAGCGTACAGGACATCCCATAACTTAGAATACTATATACACAAATTAAATAGTAAAAATCTTAATAGGATCGAAACGGAATGGGACAAAGGAATAATGGAAGGCCCGAATGGAATAACTGGCGAAAAGAAGGATGGGAACAGAAATAGCAAATACCCAATAAAAGTAGAAACCAATCAGAACAATAGAACCTCATTAGCAGTCGCATCCAAAGCAGGAGAGAAGAAAAGCATAGTAATAGAGGTAAAATCAATGTAAATAATAACCACAGCACCAACCAAAACATGCAATTAAACACCTATGTGCACTCCATGAACGAGGGTGCATTCTGCGGAAACAGACAAAGCAAAAACAGCACACGATCATGTAACGGCAGAAGAAGAGAAGAATGCAAGTTCGAAAACAACTGCCTGCATAGAAATGTAATCTACAAATACGAAGTGCATGCAGGTGCACGGAAATATGTGTATATCGGTGCAACAGCCGACTTATAAAAAAATCTCTGGAGAAATCATATTGGATCATTTCCCGATGTAAACAAAAGGCAATTCACATCATTAGCTAACCTCATATGGAGACTGGAACAAAACGGGGTGGAACGCACAACTAGATGGTCTATAATAAGGAACGCAAAACCATACGACGGAATATCGCGTGTGTGACATATGTCTCGAAGAAACGCTGGAGATTATAACATCCAAAAGAACCTGCAATAAATAGGAACTCCGAGCTGGTTCTATCGTGTTGGCATAGAATCGCGGAATCGTTTATGAGACTGGAACAATGGATTACCAAATATAAAAGAAATAACACCAATAACATCCAAACAACAGTGGACGAACCTCCCATATAAAACAAGCAAAACGAACTTACTTATAGCATAAGATATATTACAAGGATATACTAGCCAAAAAAAAAAAAAACATAACTTTAGGATTACATTTTAGATCTCACAAAAATCACAGTAAGTACCAATTATTAAATATATTATAGAATATAAAACTAAATTAGAAAATGAAGGCGCATCCATAAAATAATTCCACATCGATAGATAACCCATCGACCAAATCAAAGTAAAATCCTTTCTATACTAGGCACGAAGGCCTGAATTTGGGGGGGGAGGGGGAGTAGTCGATTTTATCGACCCCAGTTCGTAACTAGTACTCACTTTATCGACCCTGGAAGAATGAAAGGCAAAGTCGACCCCGGAGATATTTGAACTCAGAACGTAAAGTCGGAAAAATTGCTGCTAAGCATTTCTCCTGGTGCGGTAACAACTCTGCCAGCTCGCCGCCTTAATAGATATGTCAATCCCAGCAGACTGCAACAATTCTGTAAAAACTTTTGGAAAGTTAAGTAAATAGAAGGACCTTAAAATAGATGTGTCACCCAAAATGTGGCATCTAAAGAACAATAATTCTACTTGTAATTATTGGAGATTTGGAAATAATATCAGAAAACACTCTTAAACACTATGATCAAATATCAGGAAACCCCAAAGAATCAGAGCTATAAAAAAAACTGTTCTCATGGGTCCAGCCCATATCCTGAAGATATCAGATTATCTTAGATTTGAAATATTATAAATTTAACAGAAAAGAAATAGACAAAGAAAAATATGCTAATACTGGTTGAGAATCACAAGACTCAAAGCAGAGACTGAAGGGTCATTGATGGCAGCACAGAACCAAAACTAAAAATCACCAAATGTATATAATAAAGCAGAAAACAGCAAATAACTGCAAAATATGTGGAGATGGGGAAGAAACTATTGACCATATTATTTCTTCTGGCTGCCTAGTCTTAACCAAGAAACAATACATCCACTGATATGACAGAATTGGAACTTACATACACCAGAAGTTAAGCCAGCATCTCAAAAAATACCAAAAGAAAACAGATAGCACAGACAGACATTAGAAAAGGGTGTCTGAGAATGGCAAAGCAATTATATTCTAAGAGATGCTAGTACACACAGGCAGAGAAATCAAGGTTAACTGATTAGTAGTGTGTCAAGAACCAGCAGGAAAAGCAACATCTCCCATTCGACATATCAGTCCTAATAGAGAGAATGTATCTCTAAAAGAGATGGAGAAATAGAAAGATCTGGAAATAGAGATAACCTGAATGTAAGTCCTGAAAACAGAAACAATCCCTAGAATAACAGGTGCTTTGAGAATGATCAAAGCAAATGCAGACAAATACATAACCAAAACTCCAGGACTTACAAATATGCATAACTTAGAGAAAATAGCACTGCTTGGTCCAACACACATATTACCTAGAGCACTTTCAATATGGTAAAAATAGCAATACCAACATAAACCACTGCACATAACCAACACACACACAGCTGTACTTGGTAGTGTGCATTGAAAGCATGCAATAAAATAAAACAAACAAATAGTTGTAGTAGTAATAGTAGTAGTAGTAGTAGTAGCAAATATATGAGTAATAAATAATAAGCATTGTGCAAGCGAGTTGAGATTTTTAATCAGGCTAAAAGCAGCAATTTTCAATTTAGTACAATATAACAAGGAGAAGGTTAAAAAATATGAAAAGACAAAAGCAAAACAAATATAAAAACTCAGCTGCCAAGTTATTTTATTGGTTTCTTATATTTGTTTTACAGGTTTTATGCTTCTTAAACTAGCAAACAAACAGATAATTGTTACTTGTTCATTAAATGCCTGGTGTTATTACCAAGGTCCCTCTCTAAATTATAGACCAAAAATAACTTACACGGTAGTATTTATCTTGATCTCTTTGAACTTACCATCTGAAATTGGTTGTGTGTGAAAGAAAATGGTCGCTCATAATAATTGCATAAACATGTATTTTGTGGAATAGAAATAATGAGAAGAAAGTGACAACTGTGTCAGTTTCCACAGAAATCTTGCCCTACTTATACAACAAAGATAAAACCTAATAGTTATTAGGAATAAAGATGTCTGTCTATGCCAAAGTAAGTGTGTGTGTGTGTGTGCCTATGTATAGGAGTAATTGTGCAAGTTGTTGATTAATGTATCAACAGAAAGCTTTCAAGTACTTACACAACCTTAGCGTTGTTTCCATCTTCCTCCCCCAGTAAAATGAGACAAAAATATACCTCTACTAAAAGGAAAGAATGACAAAAACTTAGGAGCAATACAATGCAGTTTTCCATGCTTTTAAGAAATTGCTTTAAGTTAAGCTAAAATATATCCATTCATCCATTTGTAATGAACAGCTTTGGATGTTTTGTCTTTCATTTTTATTATGTATTTCATTCTTTTCTTTTTTTTTTGGTTTTTATTATTTAAATTTTTTTTTATTTATTCATTTTTTTTTTTTTGTTTGGCTTTGTTCTCAATGATTCCATCAGACTGCAGTTCCAATACAGAAACGATCACAAGAGACTGATTTCCTGTTCTTGTGAATTATAGTAGAAAATAGAGACAAAGCAAGTGGGATGTGTTAACACAGTCTTTCAATGCACTGCCACAACATTCAGTCTCTTTAGCTTATTAAAACAAGACTGCAATATCAGGTACACAAATTGTTAACATTTTCACTAACATAATCAATTTTAAGAATACTAATATGTGAATTTCATTTATTTTACATTAAAAGCTGAAAAAAAAAAAGAAGAAAATGTTGAATGTTTTTCACTTTGATTATATTGAAGAAAATACAATAAACCCGTCAACATACACACATGTAATTAAAATGTAGCATAAAAAATGTTAGTTGAAAATGTGTTAAGTTATGTAATAGTGAATCCAGTAATGATGCAAAAGTAAAATACATTCATTCTGGAAGCATTTATAACAGAATTGCTAAAAATATAATTATATAGAAAAACAAACAAACAAACGAAACAAAACACAGTTAGTAGGAGAGTAGAGAGTCTTTCTTAACTTGTAAAAGTCTTTCAGTTGAGAATTTCAGTTTCACAAGAGAAAGCAAATGATTATCGTTTACAAAAGGTATTGAGTTAAGGAATGTGGGATTTATCAAAGAACAAACCTCAAATTTCTCTTCTATTTACAATCAGGATAATGGAGTTAGAGTTGGGGGTCAGAGTCAGAAGCAATCATTGCATTACTGGACTCAAGAGTACTGACTCTCACAACAACTAAAGGTAAATTAGAATATATTTTCAGCTAACAATAACCATACTTTGAATAACCTTCCCTGGCTATGGTAATATCTTTGTAAAATCCTAATATAATGCCTCAACATTTCCAATTTCACAGTTGATTGTGTTTCTGCACTGAGAATGGGAGACATTAATCCTAGTCAACAGATACAATGTTTCTTTTTAATAAATCCTGCAGAGCCAAACTTTTTAATCTTTTTTTAATATAATTTTTATTTCATTTAATGTAATCTTTAATATTATATTCAAACAATTCTTTCGTGTAAAAAAAGAGAGAAGAGTTGCCTGTCTAATTGACTTTATTATTTTTTTGTTTGTTTTCTAAAGGTCATTTGTTATGTCACTTTGGGATCTTCAAATTTTTGGTTTTAACTTTGATGTACTTTAGATTTTTGAACTGGAAAACAAAGACATGCTCCATATTCTTTTTTTTATAGTTTATTACTTTTATATCCTTTTACTTTATAGCCTTTTCATAAAAATAACTTTTAATTTTTCAAAAATGTTTGTTTTATGTCTAATTGTTTGTAACTTCTTTAATAAATAATCTAAAAAAGCCACAATGGTAGTGCTATAAAGCTAGGGTGTTAAAAAAGCAACCTCAAGATTCGTATTGGCCTTGTTATGTGCTTTCACTTAATATAAGAAATCTATGATTAGTCTAATTACAAATAGAGGGGTCATAGTCTGTGGTACCATAAACTGTGTAGCTGGAGAGGAAGGATTAATGTACCGATTCCACAGTCTTGGTTACATTAATTCCTAGAGATCTAAGAATTTCTAAAAGACTACCTGCATACAATAAATATCAAGCATTTTTTTTATGTAAATAAATGTAGCAACTTCAATTTCCAATATTGTAGTTAATATATATTTGTGGATTATGTGAGTGGCAACCTTTTAAGAGAAAAAAATTAGCATTAATGAAAGAGCACGCATGCATGCACGCACACGCACACACACACACACACACACACACACACACACACACAACATAGCACAATATCATATTTACCAAAATTCTGAAGGATGGAGTAAATTAAAAATAGAATTCTTAATATATGAATTTGAAAACTAGAATATAATAGATGAACATTTTGTAAAAACGAGTACTTCAGTACTTCTGCTGTAGTGTGTTATATCTTTGAAAGAAAAAAGAGCTCTGAGTCTCCTGTCACACTTCAAGAAGGACAGTTTATTTGCTATGAGTATATTCAATTCCTGAGAAATATTTCTAAAAATTAAAAACCATCTTGCAATTAGGAGAGGAGAGCAAGGCCATTTGGAATAGAATGGCCATAGAAAATAGCAGCCTACAATAAGCCAACAACCAGACACATTATTATAGATAACAACTTGAAAAGAACTTGAACATTTTAAACATCTTGGATCCTCAAAACAAAAAGTAATCACAAAGATTAAGCTGAAATCATCAGTAAGGATCAGACAGAACATCATATTGAAAAAGATGCTGAATCAGTTTCTTTAAAGCATCAAAGCTACAGAAATTATTTACTTTGTTCACAATATATATTGCATCTAATACACTCTTATGATTTTCAAGGTAACAGCTTAAATAACTGAATTTGTCTGCTGTGATCTATGGTGAGAAAACTATTCTGAAATAATAATGTGGAATGAAAGTGCAACAACATTTTGGAGAAGAGAAAATATAAGTTTTCATATAAAAGATGAAGACATAGAGCCATTTACAATAAAGAAATAAAAATGAAAATTTTTTAATTAAAATTAGAAAGTATCACGCACACACACACACACACTTACACACACACAGTAATGTTAATAGGCTACAAACAATTCATTTCATTCCAAGCTGGTACAAAGAAAAAAAAAAAACTCCTAAAATGATAAAAAGAAAAGTATTGTCTTAGACATGAGCATCTTGATATTACTGCTAAAGAGCAAAAGGTTATAAAATATACTTATTAGAATTACATTTTCTTCCTTTTTTTAGCCATTTATTTGCAATACTTGAACTAGAGAAAAATGAAAGTCATATTGAACAGGGAAGTGTATACATTTAGATCAATAAAGAGAAGAAAAAGAAAAGCAGTCACTTTCAATTTTATCAAATATTTGCTGATATCTATCTTAGGAAATACTATAAAATATTTTGAAATTGATAAAGAAGGAAATAAAAATGAGCAAAATAAATAGAATAGTTCTAAAATACTTTTCAAACAGACGAATATTAAAAGTTAACAACTTCCCAAAAGCATCATTGACTACATCAAAATTGTTTTAGTAAGTGTGAAGTATGTATTAATGATGTAAATAACAAGAAAATGCTAGTTTTCACAACCATGTGAATAAACCGGAATACTGAAAACAAACTCAATATGAGAATGTAACAATTACCTAAAGCGTAATGAAAGGCGTGCCTAAGGATAAATTACAGCTTTTATAATCAAGAACTTTGTATAGTTGCCAGATCCAATACAAAAGCAGAGAAAAATTGGCACAGATACAGGATTGCTCTTTAAACTCAGAAGCCACTAAGAATCATAGCTATTTACAAGTTGTTTCAAACTTTGTATGGTAAATAAGTAAAAGGTTAATGTCAAAATATTTTAATATAAATTTCAAATAGGAAAACCACTGAAACTATTAAATAAAACTATATCAAATGCCTACAATGAAATTAATGGAAAAACAGGCCCCAATATATTTAGATAAACAAATTTAAAGAAGTGAAAATAAAAATATTTATATGGAATTTTTTTTATTCATTTTCAATATAAGATTTGCAACATTAACAGTTAAAATGTTATACTAGTGACTTCCCAAATAACTTATATAATAAATACAGTATCAAGGAATTTAACTAATGTGTCTTGATGGAAAAAAAATAATCTAACAATATTCAATAATTATATTGTCTATATCCATGTTCCATCACCAGTAATATTTTTCAACAAGGTGACATTATCTTTTACAATAGTTATCCAAAAGTTGTTGGCAGAATTCAAAACAATTTCCTTCATACAATTTTATGAGTTGTTTTGAGACCCATTTCGCATAAAACTTTACTAAGACCTAGGATATTCCACAGCAAAATCATGCCTAATTTTCATATTATTTGCCATATTATCAAGTCACCTATTTTTCAACAGAACCAAATCACAGATTTGTTCAATACTGTTATCAGCAAAAGATATGATTTGCTATCTGGTTCCTTCCTGATGCTTGGCACTTGTAGCAATATTGAGTTTTTAAAACCATTTATTGAGTCCTTAGCATCAAAACACCTGATATATCTTCAACCTACAGACAGTGAATAACAGAAAGTCGCTCTTCATTAGAGCCAATAGAAAAAAGAGCAGCCATGTTTAATATAACAATAATATCCAATTGATGTTTCAAGTTGAAACCTGCATTATAGTGACTCCAGAAAGATCATATCTAGTGATGTGCATACAACTAATTTTACTCTGAATAGGAAGAATTTACAAGTCTGTCATGAATAATTAATGATTAACTCTTGTAAATACATATAGTAATACAGGTCTGTTCTTACCATGTAGATGTGTTTTTATGTATTTTATGAAGACACTGAGGGAAATGACTAAAAAAAAAAAAAAGTTTTATAGGATTCATTTTTCATTCTTCAAACCAACTGACACAAACTCTCTCCTACATAGAGGCAGAAGTGTCCGACACCCACTTAGAGATTAACCCTTTAGCATTCAGATTACTCTGTCAAATGTAATTCTTATTTATTCACATTGTCTTGAATTAAATCATGGCATTATCTTGTAGCTTCATGATTTCCATGATGTGACTGATTATTTATACAATGACATTGTAGGGTAGGTGAGAGAAGCGAGATGTGGCCAGTTTGATTATAAGACATGTAAAATATCTGGGCTGGATATGGCCAGTTTAAATGCTAAAAGGTTAAAGCTTAAGTTTAAAAAAAACAATCTGATTGATCATTTAATTTCCAATAAATTTGGTATATCCTAACAGGTTGCTTTCATCTAATAAGTTATTGTTGTTAAGCCCCATTTCAGCCCTTGACTGAGCAGATCCTTGATAAAAGCCATGCCAACTATGACCATCCCACATTTTTGGAGTATTTAAGACTGCATTGTCAAATGAAGGTGAAGGTGTAATTTGAGTGAATCAGGTTCTAATTTCTACCCCTGGTGATTTCAACCAAAGGGGAATTTCTTTTTATAAGAAAGTCAAAGGAAGAGGAGCAGTACCCATGACTATTGTGCACCCTCTCAAATTGGTAAGAGGGATTCAGTTGATCAGCTTGAACATCTGAAAGGTCAATGTCTCCAAGAAAAAAAAACCCTTTAACAGTGGGGCCTACAGCTAGCTACTTATCCTCTTTAACCCCCACCTCTTTCTCAATCCACTTCACACTTTGTGACTATCTCTAATCTCCAGGCATTCAATCCTACCAACTATCCAACTTCTCTCCTTTCAACATCTGAAGTGTAATGAAAAACAATTGAAAAAGAAGTGAATGGTGGTGAAGAGAGTAGATTCTACCTGCTAATAATAAACAGCACCTTTCATAGCAAATTTAGACTGTAGTGGGTAACTGAACCAGCAAAAATAGAGGATTAGGGATTATATAGAGTAATAATAAGATGTGTGATTTGTAAGTTGATGGAAAGTGGAATCAAGGTAAAACCAAAGTTTATGGATGTTGGTGTTGGGAGGGAAAAATATTTACTTCATTTATCATCATTACTTGGTTTCATTTGGTTTTGGGTGGTTTTGCTAGGGAGGGAGAAGAGGAGACCAAGATTCATGAGTTAATCATTTCATTTCTTTTTGATCTTTATAAATAGACCAGCTGGAAGTCAGTGGATTTGGGACAGGAAGAGACTGGGATAAAATGAGTACAAAACCTTTCCCAAGCAGGAAGTAGTAATATTCATAAGATACATTTAAATGCTGTGGGGGTGGGAAGATAATTGTAATATTTCGGACGACCTTTCATAAAAATCTAATGAAGATTTCTTCCTATTTAACTGATTAACCCTTGATGCAGTTCATCATTTGAATACTTTAATTCTAAATGTTTTTAGTTAACCACAGGTCAACCATGATTTAGTAGATAGCAGTCTAGCTGTAAGTATCCTGTTGTTTTTGTGGGTGTATGTAGAAGTACATTATCTAATATATGTTATTTCCTTATTTATGATGACAGTGAGTGATATGAGAGAGATTTGACTGCTATTTTATAACAAATTGAGTAACTGTCGAGGCTCTTTTCTTGGTTCATCCCTAATTCTAGTATTTTGCATCACTGAACATGAGTAATGTCTACATTTAATTAGAATTCAAAATTCAAAGGACAAATCTATTATCTGTTTCACTATTTTCTGTGGTTTTAAAGTCAGTTTTCTTCAACTGAAACACTTCTTCAATACATCTTCTAAGTTATTCTTCTGGTGTATCCTCTACTAGTCTAAACATTCTCATGTTTGATATTAAGATTTTAGATTGATCATCTATCAATTACATTCTGTTACAAATCTGTGAGTTTCACATAGAAAACAAATCCAGTTGTTCTTTAGTAAAATCATTGTCCAATTTGCTTTCCCTATTTCTCACAATATTGAAATAACAATAACAACAACAACAACAAAGTAATATTGATGCCTTTTTTCTTGCCCCTAGGCAAATGAAATTGTTATCATTGTCATCATCACAATTGCTGCCACCATCACTGTTGTCATAGTTTTTTTTTATTTTTATGTCTGCTTTTCTCCATGCTGACATGGGTTGAATGAGACTTGTTGAGGCAGTATTCTATATCTGGATACTGTTTCTGATGGCAACCCTAATTTGTTTTCAAGTACTTGATTCTATGACTACACATGAACTGCAGCAGGGCAGCTGGATTTTTTCATAATGAAGAATATAAACATCATCACTACTAGTTGGATTATGTCAAGTATACAAGTATACACTGATACAAATTCACATGCGCACACACACACACATATGACAGGCTTCAAAACAGTTTCTATTAACAAACTGCCATTCACAACACATTGGTCAATATGAGTCTACAGTAGAAGACACTTAGCCAAGGTTTAATGCAGTAGAATTGAACATGAAACCTCATCGTTATGAAGTGAACTTCTCAATCACAAAACCACAGCTAATGGAATATGATCAGTTCAACTAATTTGAAATATCTTTATCAACTGAATGAAATATGATTTGTAAGAGTTTGATGATGACATTTAATCTGATGATGATGATGATGATGATGATGATGATGATGATGATGATACACACAAACATACATATATATATATAGACTCTATATTTATTTTTGATAAATATTAAAATATTATAGTTTCCATTGTACATTTACTTCCATAATCAAAAATGATTTTCCTCAAAGAAAGATTTTCAATGTTTAAAGATTCTACTCCTCCAGTCTGTTACTAATTCTCAAAGGATTATTCCTTGGTGTTAAAATACTCTCTGCGCAATTATTAATTAGCATTAATTTTATATGAACTCAACCGAGAATTCTACGGCTACAAAATGTGAGAGGCAAGTTTTGAACTTGTCTTTTTCTGTTTAGTAGGATACTGTTGTAACAATTTAGCATGGGAAATAAAAATTAAACAATTACAAGAAAATTATTGTGAATATTAACATTCATAAAAATAGCATCTTTTAATTTCCAATTCAGAAAAGATTTTTTTCTTTTCTTATGATTCATTTATATCAATAAACATCTGACATATAAACAATTTCAGTTTGTCAATGATTTGTTATTTAACTGAAATAGAAGATGCACATTCAGAACACTGTTATGATATTGAATTAAAAATAGTATTAAATAATTAAGTTAAAATTTAATAATAAATATATTGATTTTAAAAACCTAAGGAAGATAATAACAAATTAATAAATGCTTGAAGATACATTTCAAACAAAGGAAACTATATTAAAGAAATTGCTGACATGCCTTTTTCAATTTCCCTAGTGTTTTCCAAAATGAATAAGTTCAATTCAATGTCTTCAGATGTCAATGTGTG
>JAOPUL010000002.1:57199175-57211022 GCA_027564515.1 Octopus rubescens | reverse complement strand
ATACATACATACATACATACATACATACATACATACATACATACATACATTCATACATTCATACATACATACATACATACATACATACATACATACATTCATACATACATACATACTTACCTACAAGCATGTATACACGCACACACACACACGTGTATATATATATATATATGATTTTGTTCCCCATTTCTTCTTTATTATATTCTGTACTGCTGTACTAGTGTTGTTTTTCGTCTTTTTGACCATTTCTACGATGTTGTCATCTGAGGTCAGTATATCAGTGTAATTTGTTTCTGTTTTGCATTTTGCCACCTCCTTGTGTATAGACAAAAGCATTTTTTTTTTCGTATTGCTTTATTACATATTACAAAAGGCTTCCACTTTTTGTTTCGGCGTTAACTCAAATTTTGTTTTGATTTCAAATTCCACCGAGATCGACTTTGCTTTTGGGGTTCGATAAAATAAGTACCAGTTGAACACTGGGGTCGATGTATTCGACTTTCCTTCTCCCCTAAATTTCAGGCCTTGTGCCAAAATTTGAAACCATCATTATTAATATTAGTGAGGTAGAAAAGAAAAATCATCAGAGCCTATACCAAAATGCGTTAAGGTATTTCTTTGGGTTCTTGACTTTATGGTTTAAAATCATGACGGTGTCATCTTTTTCTTCCATCCTCCTAGGATCGATAAAATATGAAGTATCGTGTATAAGTTTTAGCATAACCGACTAACCACAACTCCCAAATTTCTGTCTGTGTGTCTACGTAAGTTATTATAGGGCATAGGTTCGCAAAATCGCAGCTGAAATATTATTTTGTAAAATTGGTTTACGACACTACGTTCTGAGTTCAAATTCTACTGTCCAACTTTACCTTTCATCCTTCCAGAGTTGATAAATTGCAGTGTCAATCAATACGGCGTGGAGGCGTGGGTGATTTCATCAACTAACCAATCCTTAGACTATGGCTGTCTTGTACCAACGTCAGAAAAGATTCTTATTAGAAGTATCTCGTAGCTAAATCAAATAATTTCATTATTTTCCAAGTCAACCAAACAAGGATTTGGGAATCAAGCACCGTTCTTTGTGAGACTAGAAAAAAAATTGCAAGATTGAAATTAGAATGAACACAATTTGCAGAAAATGCGAGACAGAATAAGAGATTAAAACGTTGGTATTTTGTCCCTCTATAAATTTGGTGAATATTAGCGTAATTTTCATATTTTGAATAATTACACGGTGTAACAAAATTTTTATTTTTATTTGTCTTTGGTCAGTAAGTGTTATTTTCCATTTGCTTTTATCTAGAAACCAAACGAAATGACTACTATTCCCTTCAAACTCTGCTTTTGTGACCTGGATATCAATGTTTTGAAACTGGCCTATTTTCCATTACATTTCAAACAGATTCAGTTCTGAGTTGCCGAAGCAGAAATACCGTTATAGCAAATCTTCTGCTCAATACCACAGATTTGCTTGTCAGTTGCTTGAGATTGAGCATGTCCCTTAGTGGCTGACAATATGTGCATCTCTGATCATGAGCAGGAATAGTGGGGAGCATCATAGCCATATGTAGAAAGGGAATCCATTGGGGTTTGAATAAATGCAACAAAAGCAAAGTTTGAAGGAAATATTAGCCATTTTTCATACTTTCTATGGGTAAGCAAATAGGAAATAACAGTTGCTACCCAAAGACAAAAATCGTGTTACCCAGGGTTATTTATTATTCCAATGACAGTCATCACTCTCCACCCCCATGACCACAATGTCAACCACTACAAAACTAAGGCTCATTTTGCAGACTTGAGTTTCATTGTTTATTTTAATATGCATGTAGTGAAATGGTTTCCATGTAAAAAATTTTATCTATTTCCAGCTCACATAAAACTGTGAAATCTAATAGATTAGAAACCTTGTATTTGATCTACCAATACAATAAATATTTATTTATAATATAATCCTTTTTTTAAAGAATCATCCAACCACAGTTAAATGGGGAAAGAAGAAGAAATGATATAAAATGTGAAGGAAACAAGGTCGATATATACAATGCCAGACACTTTATGGCAATTGTGAACTTGATGTTAAAGGCCCAAATTTCATTTATCGATAGCAAAATAATTTTAAGTTGTTAACATTAGCTGAATGAAGGAAAAATCTGAAATGCAAGAGAGATACTAGTAGATATTCCAAAAATAAATATAAATTGTTATTGGTTAGCTTCTTTGAACACTTCAATGAAGTTAGAATCTAATGCAAAATTACTGTTCATATTCAAGCAACTAATTGAGTTAGGCCATAATTTTAGTTTACAGCTAAATGCTGATGGTGGCCAAAAGCATTTTATTGTAGACCAAATCTACATAAAAATAGTTAATTTCTTAAGGATTTATAAAAGTTCAGTTTATATTCGTCTACAAGAAATCTGTTGTCAATTGTATTAGAAATCAATAGAAGTAACATTTAATAACCCAGGCAGCAAAGGAAATGCAAGAAAGTAAAATTGTATACGGTGTAGAAGGAGAGGGGAGGGGGTTAGAAAGCACAGTTTTTCAATACATCAAACTAGCTGAGGTAATTTTCTGCTTGGTGACACTAATGAGGTGATACATAGCTAGTTGAAGAAGGAGATGAAAAGAATTGTAGAAAGCAACAATTGTAAATATGGTGTGAAATTAATTACAAAAGTGGAGTGTAACTCATGAATTCTGTAGAAATTATATTTATTGTTTCCAATAAAGTGGGCAGCTTTGGTGTGTAGTGTCAAGGATACAGACTATACAATTTATGGAAAAGAGTATTTGGTTCCAATCAGAGCAATAATTTCCATTTAGTAAAACTACAAATTTCAATTGATTTTGATTTATCTAAATGGTCTTCAAAATATACAAAATTGCTCAGCTGTTTAGCAATACAACAACCAGCCCACTGAACTGAAAAATCTACCAATTTAACCTAGGCTAAGCTTGTGTTCTGTAAAACATGGCCGATAAGTATAATTTTAAAGGAATGGTAAAGAGAACAAGTAAAAAAAAAAAAAAATCTATGGAAGCCATTCTACCAAATTACTCAATAGGTGAGGCAGAGTAACAGAAGATAAAAGCAATAAATGATATTTGAAACCAATCAAGAAAAATTAAGCTTTTTGAATAAAACCAAGCAATAAATTATTGATGTGCTGCAATTATATCTTCAATAAAATTACCTGTATTTATATTTTATATATAAACATTTTCAGAAAAGTCATATAATATTCTACATTTATGTTAAGTCCTTTCTGATGAAAGCAGCAATCTATGAAACACAAAGCTTACAGCTTTATTATTTGGATTTAAAATGTGTGTACGAGTGGAGTGGGTGGAGTGAGAAAGAGAGAAGGAGATGAAAATTAAGGATTAAGGTACAAATCCATGGATTTATAATGGAGGAAATGAACTGTGATCTGTTTATACATTTTTCAATGGTTTTAGAAGAATGTTAGATGAACTGACTTCAACTAGAAACTGAAGGGATGTAATAGGTATTGCTCTCAAGGAATATACTTCTTGCACTAAGGAAGTCTACTTCCTTATAAGAGTTGAAAAATAGCATATTATAAAAGATCCTGTAAAAACATCTAACTCCTGCTAGAATGGAAAGCAGATGTATGATGATGATGATGAGAAGGAGGTGAATGATGATGCTGATGTTGCTGATGATGATGATGATGTACTTTCAGAAAGTTTCTTTAAGTGATAATTATATGAATGCACATACAAGTCTTGGAAAACAAACATCTTTGGAAGAGACTTAAATAATAAGATGGCAGAAAGAGTACAATGATTCACTCATCAATAAATCTCTAGACATTGTGAATAGCTGAGCCTCAACTTTGTGGATATGCAGCTTAAGTAATTCCATTGGCAATGCGTAGTTATTACAGTACAGACTGGTTAAATTAATAACAAACCTCATTAATGAGACAGCATGTAAAAGATAATACTGATAAATTAATTAAAAATATAGTTTATCTACAGAAGGTAACCTAATTTTAAAAGAAATATTCTGAGCCTAAATGAAATAATTTCATGAATATATTTCTAATGGGATGTGATGTAGGGAATAAAAAAACAGTATATTTTGTAGTTCAGAAATTACATTCTTTTCTGTTTTATGCTCATTAAAACAGTAATTTCACAAGATTTTGTTTTAATGATCAGTGATATTCAGGATTAAATTAGATATAAAAAAAAGGATAATTCTTTTATTTTTGGAAAGGTAACTGAAATTTGAAAATGTCATTATTGGTTTATGTGGGTTTATTAAATGAAATAAAAGATAGAAATATAAGACACCTTAAAGACAATATCTAATTAGATAATATCCATCACTGACTATGCTAATCCTTTCAGATTCCGACACTTAAGTGTATATTAAATGAAGTGCCACCCAAGCAAGAATTTTTGTTTAAGTCAAGTTGAAAACTGAAAGCTAAGGAAGTTCATTTGCAGACTTCTCTTATTTAATTACTAACATGGATTTCTCCTTTTTTGTAGATAAACCACAGTGATAACAAAACCCAGATTTAATATGAAATACAAATAAAATCTCATTCTTAGTTGCATCTCTACAGATTTGATTCTAAAAAAAATGATGGCAAATTGTTGAAAACTGAAATAGTATTTGAATTATATAAGAAAATAACTTTGACGAAAGAATTAAAAAGTCCAAGTTATACAGAATTTCTCTTAAAAGGTGTTTGAATAAAGGCTTCAAGTTTAATTCCATTTATATGTAACATGATCAATCAATTGACAACAAACCTGCCACTCTTTAAAAAAGAAATTGTTAACATAGCAGAATATTTAGGTAAAAAAAATATTTTTAAAAATGTATATTTGATAGAATGTAAATTAATGGAAAATAAAAATGAAAAAAAGAAAAGAAAAGAAATGGAAATATTGATACTAAAAAAATGTAAATATGATGTGTAACTGGATAAAGTCTGAATATGTATTTACAACAATTCTGATGGGTATCTAATATCATTTTGTTTTAAATAGTCAAATATAACTGTGAGAATGTTTTCCTATTGGAATAAAGAAGATATTCAAACCATCTGCAAATTTTGCATCCTGTAAAGAGATTGGCCTATTATTCTGACAATAATATGCAATGTATATCTATAATATTTACACGACAGGATATACATAATACTATATGATGAGTTAGAAATACTTAATAAAGTGTCAGCAACTAAATTAATATGGTTTCTCATAAAACAAACATTTTCAAAGATTAAATGTTGCTTAGAACCAGATCAGCCTTAACCTTTTAGTATTCAGGCCGGCCAAAACCGGTTGTAATCGGCCTCTTTACGAAATTATTAAAAAAATAAGCAAATCACGTTATTGAATTCTCGTAGCTTAGAGATAATGCAAGATAAAGCCTTTCTCACCTTTATTCAAGAATAAAGGTGAAATTTTTATACCACATGGTTTTTCAACGTTTGCAGTACATTGTGTACATTAATATTTATTGATATGGCGTCAGTAAGTAGCGACTCCAACTTTGAAGGTTTTACTCTTGATGATATACAAGATGTAAAAGAAAACAACTTGGATTTTCCTTCAGACAAATTTGATATTGATATTAATGAATTTTCGTTGGATGAGGAAGATTTTGAAAGTGAAAGAGATGAAAATGTTCTTCAAAACATTACAACAATGTGGTTGAAAATTACAATGTCAACCACAGTTCCAGATTTCACAGAAAAGACTGGTTCACAACACAATTTACCTCCTGATGCTCAACCATTGGACCAGTTCTTTTTATTTTTATTGGAAAGTTTTTTTCAAAACTCGCGGAGGAAACTAACTGATATGCCCAATGAAAGATTTGTATTTTTGGAAGACCAGAACCATTATACTGCGGAAATGAGAGCATTTTTTTTTTTACCATAAACATTATGTTTGGTATCAAGCAGTTTCCTAGATTATGGAACTACTGGAGTCCTGATATAAGGTATGGTGATCCGTATATATCCAGCATTATGTTGAAAACGAGTTAATCGAAAATATTTCAATATTTACATTTGTCTGATTCTGCTATTGCCCCCAGCAAGAATGAACACAACTACAATCTCCTATATAAGGTACGATCAATTATTGATTTACTTTCTGAAAAGTATAAAACCTTGTATATGCCAGGGAAAAATTTCAGTGTAGATGAAGCCATGATAGGCTATAAGGGTAGGGTACATTTTTGGGAATATATGCCTGCTAAACCTACTAAATGGAGCATCAAGGTATGGGAGGTATGTGAGTCAGATACAGGATATTGTGCAAAAATAGAATGGAGACAGACCAAATGGATTGGGGTATGGTCTCTAACTGAACCATATCACCATCAACAAACACCAACACCTGTTTTTGACCATTTTTATTCTTCTTCAGTGGCTTTGGCGGAACATCTTGCCCTTGTAAACACTTACATGTGTGTTACTGTGATGAGCAATCGCAAAGGGCTACCCCATGAAGTCAAAACAACTAAACTAAAAGAAAGAGGAGACATTCTTCAGATGCAAAAAGGAAATTTGCTAGTCACCTTATACAAGGACAAAAGGCAAATTTCTTTTTTATCCACAAATGAACAACCTGGTGTTGGTGCTGAGGGGAAACCCACAGTAAATATTCTGTACAATAAGAATATGGGTGGTGGGGACAAATCCGACCAGTATCGGGCATACTACCCAGTTGGACAAACTGGAAAGAAATGGTGGTTTTTAGTTAATTTAACTATTGTAAATTCATATATTGTTTATTTCAAAAGCCACAAGGTACCTCCACCACCAAAGGACTATTGCCACATGAAATTTTGGGTTGATATCGCATCTCAGTTACGTGAGGGCTTTTCTTTCGAGAAAGCACAGAACTGACAGAAAAGCAAAATTAACCGAGGTGGATGTTGACACAAAGAATATTAACTTTCATTAAAGTGGAAAAAATAAATGGAAGAAAGAAAGAAAATGTGTAGACATTGTTTGCTGCAGGAGATAAAAACGGCAAAAGGATATCGGGTTGAAACCTTATTTATGTGTTCATTCTGCAAAGTGGCCATCCCTCTTGAACCTGATTAATTCAAAATAATGTGAACAAATAAGCATTAGATTTGACAGTTTAATCTGAATATTAAATTAGCCACTCAGAGCACTTTAAGCACAGTCTCCGTCCTCATCATCACCTTGAACCATTTCACCATCGATATCTGCCTGAGTAAATCTTTCAAAATCATCTGAGTCAGAATCAAACAAGATTTCTTCCAGAAAAGCTTCAAATGCAGGAGCGGCCATTTTCATTTGGTAAAACAATCCCCCAAAAAAACTGCCATCAATTTCAAAACTTGATTACCTCGTGGTGAGTATATAAACAATGGAAATGGCATCGGAAAATGGAAGTTTAGCATCATTCTGAATCGAAAGTACCAGAAATATACTTAGTGAAATGTTTATTTTAAGCAGCCCTCTCAAGGTGACACAATGTGCCTGTAGCTACAGGGGAGAAATGTTGTGGGGCAACAACAATGCGGAGAAGGTTAATACCACTTTTGTTATTACTCAGGATCATCATTTCACTTGTTATCTCTCCTTCATCCATTAATACAATTCTCTCCACTCACATTTTCATTGAGTCTCTTCTCTCAACACCAGGTCATTCACCCTCCTTATGCATGATGCCTCTCTCTCTCTCTCTCTTCCTCCACCTCCACCCACTACTGTAACCTCTCTCTCTCTCTCTCTTCCTCCACCTCCACCCACTACTGTAACCTCTCTCTCTCTCTCTCTCTCTCTCTTGTCCTTCTTCTATCTACTCTTATCATTGTTATTATTCTGCTGCTCTACACTGTCAGTCATCTTCTTCTCTTCTTTCTCCTCTAACTGTTGTCATAGCCTACTTCTCCTCCTCCTCCTCTCCACCAATTCTCTTGCAATTATTTGAAACAATTAATAAAAACCTGATGAGGTTGGCAGAAGAAGAATCATTGCATCGTTGGATCAAATGTTTAGTGGCATTTCTTCTTCTTCCATCTCTTTATGTTCTGAGTTCAATTTCCACCAAAGTCAACTTTGTCTTTCATCTTTTCAGGGTGAATTAGATCAAGTACAACTGCAGAACTGTTCTCCCCCTCCTAACATTGCTGACCTTGTGCCAAAATTAGAAACCATTATTGTTATTCTTATTACACTTGGACATTTATTGATGTTTGGTGACAAGTCTCCTCTCAAATCTCAAGAATCTTCCTTACAGAATATAAAATGGTACTTTTCTGTAGGACGACGACAATGCGACTTTCAATTCCAATCTCTTTTCAGTCTTCTAGGTAACATTTTGGCTGTGGTGCCAAGTCAGTACCAGCAGAATAAACGCTTCAAGAAATTTCTATTATTGTTATTAATTATAATGCGTATGTTTTTGTTTGTTTTGCAGTTGTCTCGGCCATCTCAGGAACATCTACTACGTAGGTGTATATATCTGATACGGAAATACAAGTTTCAAGAAATAGCCTATGATGACCCAGTAAAAGCAGTCAGGTATTTACAAACAGAACTTGCAGACATGGTTGATCATACAGATCCGGAAGAAACTAAACAAGTGAGATACTCTCTCTGTCTCTCTCTCTCTGTCTCTCTCTCTCTGTCTGTCTGTCTGTCTGTCTGTCTCTCTCTCTCTCTCACAATCCATTCGATATGGTGTTTATCTTTTCTATTGTAAACTGGAGATTTTTTAAAATATGAAGCACAGGCTATGTGATAATATGGTTTCAGGTTCAATCTCATTGCATGCCACCTTGGGTAAGTGGATTTAGTAAATGGAAACTGAAAGAAGCCCATTGCATGTGTGTGTGTGTGTGTATATGTATATATATATATAAATAATGGTGGTTACATATTGTTTTCCTATAATGACTACTGGAAACAGCTATAAGTCAAATTTAGTGCAATAAAGGTAAAAATATGTAAAGACCATTATTTATAGCTTGTCTTGTATATGACTCTGTGCACAACTGGGGCTGCACAATGTTCCAGTCTGGTTTGGCTTGGTTTCTACAGCTGGATGCCCTTCCTAACGCCAACCACATTACAGTGTGTGCTAGGTGCTTTTAACGTACCACCAGCATATATATATATATATATAATTCAGGGAGGGATTAACCAGGTTTTATGGACTCACCAGTAACATCCTATAAATGTCTATAATTCGATAAAAAATACGAAGAGTCGAATTAGCAAGGTATAACCCGAGGAAAACCTGCTAGCAAGAAATGTATAAGAGTATACATCACTAGACACCAGTTACTTCATAAAGTTCACCTCTTCAGTCGGTTTACAAAAACTAGATCAATAACTAACTTAGCAATAACCTACTTAACTCACAGCAAGAACGGCTTATAAGATGTAAACATAAATGGAGGTTTATTTTCAATAAAATATACAATCACACGTAGACAATTTAAACCCTTGCTTAGTCCCTTAATTAACTCGACTCTAAATGTTTAACCGAATACTAGTCTTAAGGTAATTAATACACTCTACTTATCCCTTATCAGTGTAACTCTGTACTAACAACTATATTTTTAATACTCATGAACCTAGACTAATGGATTGCATCACCTACAATATGAAAGCTTGAACAGTTGAATAGTAAATATGCAATTAAATAAAGATATCCTTAATAAACACTGGGCTGATGGTCCTAGGAGATGGGCACCCACATATTTTACTTATTTATTTATTTATCTTTTACCTTTTTTTGCAATAACAAAGTAACACTAGATTACTAGAACCTTGTCTTGGCCCCCTGTTAAGACCTTAATGATTAACTATTATATATAATACTAAACCCTATATATAGTCTCTTTGGTTTTCACCCTTAATACTATACCTTTTTTGAGTTAACACTTAATTGGACCAGTATCTCTAGATTACAAGAACCTTGGTTTAGTCCCCTATTAGGATCCTAATGCTTAACTCTTCTAATACTAAACCCTATATATAGTTCCTCACCCTTAATACTTTACCTTTCTGAGTCTACACTTGATTTCTGACCGCTTATATCCTCGATGAATTGGAACCAACGTCTAATAATTACGTCCCTTATATCAAAGAAAATAAATAATTATCTTTCAAACAAAACAAGTGATACATAATTATGTCCCTTGGACTAGCTGTATTTTTCAACCCGTCGTATTTTTAAATTTGATTAATGTAACGGTCCATTGACTGTCCTCAGGGACCTTCACATCATGGACTATACTTAGTAATACCTTTAATTCTTACTTTACTTAATGAGTTAGGACTTATTAGTTTCTTTTAATTATGGTAAGTTAGTTATTGATCTAGTTTTTGTAAACCGACAGAAGAGATGAATTTTATGAAGTAACGGGTGTTTAGCGATGTATACTCTTATATATTTCTTGCTAGCAGGTTTTCCTTGGGTTATACCTAGCTAATTCGACTCTTAACTCCGTATTTTTTATCGAAACGCGCGTATCGGTATTATAGACATTTAAGATTATTTTTTTCGTAGTTTTTTCCCTTCTTTTCTCTTATGAAACGTCAACGTAGAAGCTATATATTCGTAAGTAACGATTCTCTTTGATTTTCTTAGTATTTATATGTTTTATAGGATGATACTGGTCAGCCCATAAAACCTGGTTTAGTCCCTCCCTGAATTTGAATTTGAATTTATATATATATATATATATATATATATATACAACGGGCTTCTACAGTTTCCGTTTACCAAATTCACTCACAAGGCATTGGTCAGTCCGGGCTATAGTAGAAGACAGTTGCTGAAGGTACCACGCAGTCGGGACTGAACCCCAAATTACCTGGTTGCAAATTCTGCACATGTCTGTATCGTTTAAGGATGGAGCTTAAAATTGATTAAATCGATATCTGCTAATTGTTTATTGAACTGTAAGGATAAGAGGACAATATAGCTCGACGTGTGTGTGAGTGTGTGTGTGTGTGTGTGTGATGGTGCATGGCTTAGTGGTTAGGGTGTTGCACTGACGATTGTGAGTTCGTGGGTTCGTTTCGCAGACTGAGCGATGTGTTGTATTCTTGAGCAAGACACTTCATTTCACGTTGCTCTGCGATCATTTCAACATCTGACATAAAGATATAATCGCAGGGATGGTTATATGTTAATGAAGTGTTATTCGTAACCACATGACTTCGAGTTCGGTCCTGCTATGCAGCAGTATAAGGCTAGTGTTTGGTATTATATTGTGCCAGACCAACCAAAGGTTTGCGAGTGGATTTGACAGACGAAGAATTTGTGGAAGCCCGTGGTATATGTGTGTGTGTGTGTGTGTGTGTGAGTGTTTGTTTGTGTCTCTGTGTGTCTGTGTCTCTGTGTGTTTGCGTGTGCCTTTCTGCTTGATAACCGTTCTCCCAGACGTAGCAGCTCGTTAAATAAAGGAATAGTGACCGATGCAATAAGTACCAGACATAAAAAAGAACAGGGGGTGGGGGTGACTTGATCAATTAAAACGTGGCTCAAAATAATGCCCCACCATGACCACAGTTCAATGACTGAACCAGATAACAGAATAATAGAATGTGTAACGAGATCTAGGAACTGATTTTATCCGTGGTTCTGCCTTTTTTTTTTAATGTTTGCTTATTGTCGATGTTTAAAATATCGTATAAAATCTCTTGAAGTATTTGTTTAGGATCTTTGAATTCTAGTTCAAATCCCACCTCTAGCAACTTTGCCTTTGACCAAGATGGCGAGCTGGCAGAGTCGTTATCGCGCCGGGAGAAATGCTTAGCGGCAATTTTTCCGGCTTTACGTTCTGAG
>JAOPUL010000002.1:57164850-57177271 GCA_027564515.1 Octopus rubescens | reverse complement strand
TAGAAGACACTTGCCCAAGATGCCACGCAGTGGGATTGAACCCAGAACCATGTGGTTGGGAAGCAAGCCTCTTACCACACAGCCACGCCGCGCCTATATATGTATGTGTGTGTGTATATATATATATATAAGTAAAAAGGTTGAGGAATATTTATATTGCTATAAATATTCCAGTGAATAACGTAAAAAATCCGTTCAGATTACCTAGAGTAATGAGGGTTACAATCGTATATATAATCGTAGCTCAAAACGAAAAAATAGTCAGTTATATATTAAAAGTGAGGGATAAGAAAAAATAAGAAAATATTCCGTTTTGATGTTATAGAATTTTAATATATTATATTAAAAAGCAGACAGCTGTTTTGCTTCATCGAAAATTATAGATTTAAACAAAAAATAAATTCACAAATCCATAGTTATATGAAAATGAAAGCTTATCAAGGATAATATAATAGTTAAGTAAAATGAGTAGAAACTCACTTTATATGACATACATATTTATATGACATACATATTTATATGACATACATATGAGAAGACAAATGGAATAAAACAAATTTCGCGTAAATCGGACCCTGGGTTCATGAGATTCGGGGGTTTTATGGGTACCTTCGTAAATAGCCACAAAACGGTGCAGAATTGTAAAATCTCCCTCATATCAGATCTACTGTCTTAGAAAAGAGAAGGAAACTGAACAATGTAATCCTACACACACTGCTTCGAGCCCTAGGACTCAAAGGGCCAGTTACCCAGTTTCCATGGCATATAAGTGACTAAGATCACAATATACTCCCTGAATGAGACGCCAGTTCATTGTGGGATTACTCATTTACAACTGAGTGGACTGGAGCAATGTGAAATGAAGTGTTTTGCTCAAGAACACAATGCATTGCTGCCCACTCTGGGAATCAAAATCACAATCTTGTGAACTACTAAGCAACATGCCTCCCCTACATACACTACATGTGAAATAAAAGACTAAGATGGTTAACATTGGAAAGCCTTGACTGTAGCTCTACTCAATCAATCTTAGCCTAGGGCTAAATAACAATAACTGATAAAGAAAAAAAAAGAGGAATAAGTAAATACCTTAATTCATCTATTTTGGCTATAATCCCAAAATACTGTGTATATCGACTTAGTTCATCAACTTGACTTGTGATCTGAGAAAGCTCCTCAAAGAGAGGTTCCATTAGCTTTGTGTGCTTCTCAATCTCATCATGCAACATTATTTCTTCACTGCAGAACGACTTCACCCTGGATTGTGTAGCTTCAGCATTACTAATAGCCTTCTTGATCTCACTTGGAACTTCAGTACTGGCCAATGATAACTGAAGAAAAGAAATAAAAAGGCAAAAGAAACGTTAATTTTTTTAAATATCAGTATTAAATAAGGTACATGTTTTTATTTTGATTTTTTAACTTACATTAACAAGAGGAATATCTGATAAGTTCTAGACAATGTACTAACATTGATAAAACTAACTAAAACCCAGTAAAATGATGATGATGATAATGATAATAAATGTCCTGATGCAATACCAGGCTCTCATGGCTTCTGATTTTAACTGATTGGAAGTGTTATCATGTACATGTTTTGTCTTGGTATAAAAGATGGGCTACAGCAAATATTCTGCTCAATACCACATATTTGCTTGTCAGTTGCTTGATCTTAACCAGTTGAGCATGTCCCTTTGTGGCTGACAGTATATGCATCTCTGATCATGAGCAGGAGTAGTGGGGGAGCATCATAGCCATGTGTTAAGAGGAATTCTTTGGGGTTCGAATAATTCACCTCTGGAAACATGGGGGTTTCATTCATCATCCTTAAACAACTCTTATACAGGGACCTTTTGAACAGGATGGGCTACTCAATCTGAAGAAAATTCTAACTGGGCCCCACCTGCAAGATCATGCGCTGTTTATCTCGATATAAGATCATCATGTCACTCACATATGGGTAGTCATGATGAGTATATTGAGTTTTGTGTATTTGTACTCCAGTGCTACTTTGATGGCATGTGCTACTCTCTCACTCAATAATGATAATAATGCCCATATTGTGAATGAATGCCCTAGACTTTCCCAAAGCCATTACAGGTTGTGGCGACACAATGAGGTAGCAAAAGTGCTACATTGGAAACTATGCGAAAAGTGGGGTCTAGAGACAGGCAAGATGTGGTATGAGCACAAACCACAGAGAGTGGCAGAGTTGGAGACCTGCAAAATCCTGTGGGATTTCCCAATCCAAACAGATGAGGTGCTTGAGCACAACAAGCTGGACCTAGTGGTTATTGACCCACATGTACTATATATATATTGATGTTGTGTGCCCCTTTGACCCATGAATAGTCAAGAAGGAAGGCAAAAAAATAGATATATACAATCCTCTTAAGTTCGAAATATCCCAGCTATGGAATATGAAGAAGGTGAATATAGTGCCAATTATTGTTGGGTCCTTGGGGACAGTATCAGAAGGCATCAAGAGGAATATAAAGGAAATTGGAATAGAGTGCCCAGAAGAACTGTTATAAAAGGTTTGCCTCTTTGGCACATCCAGAATCATCAGGAAAGTATTAGATAGTTGAAGAGAACAGATAGCATGGGACTGTAGGCTGCAGTTAGCAAGTCTGCTATGCATGCAAGATACCAGAAGTTCCAACAAAAATGGAGTTAAAAATAATAATAATAATAATTATAGCAGTAGTATTCTGGTATTAAAATTTTCAGATTTAACAATAACTTTTCTGATATTTTTAAATAACTGTGAAGATAGCAATTATTTTTGCAAGTTATAAGATGCACAAATCAGAACACAGCTTCCAAAAGACTATAAAATTTATTGAACTAAAAATATTGAATGTTCAATAATTGATAAAATAAAGATTTTATTATTAAAATATTAATAAAAACTATGTTTAGCAAAAATATCTTAGATTATTTAAAATTAAAAATATTACATGAGCCAATGAATTATCTAATATAAACGTGAAATAAATTCTCTCCACACAGTTTTATTAAATTCTGTTGAGAGTCCTCTCCCAGTGTCATGTAAAGCACCCGCATCAAGAGTCATACCATGTAAAAGCACACATGCCGAGAGTCCTGTGCTGGTGCCATGTAAAAAGCAATAGCACTGAGAGTCCTGTGCCGGTGGCACATTAAAGCAGCCAGCACACACTGTAAAGTGGTTGGCATTAGGAAGGGATTCTAGCCATAGAAACCAAGCCAAATAAGACTGGAACCTGGTACAGCCCTCCAGTTTGCCAGCTCCAGTCAAATTGTCCAACCCATGCCAGCATGGAAAACAGATGTTAAAGGATGATGATGATGATGATGAAGAGCAGTGATTCTCATCAAGAAATAAAAAGGATCAGTTCTTAAATAACTTTTCTTCATTAAGCAAGTTAGGGTAAAGATAGTTTTTCTATACTAAAGAACTATAAAGAATAAGTTCCAGAATGAGATGTAAGCAAGTAAATAGGTTGATTGTTCAAATGACTTTTGCATTAAATTGCTTTACAGGAGAAACATTTTGCCCCTTCTGAAATAGCAATTTTTTAATCATTAGTTGAAACTTACAAATTTAAAATTAGGTTATGTTGAGTGAACAACATTTTTTATTCTAATGTCACAAAAGAAAATGTATTGTGTCAAATTTATTAAGTAACAAATGTATTATAAGAGCAAATGGTAATGGTAAGGTAATTGTTGTTAATTGATTCATTTTCATAGCACCAAGTCAGCTCTATGACATGTAAGTAGCCAACTAAATTAGTTGGTATGAACCACAGTCCCATAGCTATTGATATACCATACCCACTGTCTAAATGAACACCTCCCTCTATGACACAATCCAACATACAGTGACTGTTTAAAGAGAATGTAGCTGCCAGTCTTTAGACAAACAGTTTCTTTACTGCAAATACTGTATCTATACATCTACTGTTTTTGTTGTTTACACCTAGGTCATAACCGCATTGAGTAAACCTATGATCAAAGTGTTACAACCATGACCATCCAATCTTTTTTATATATCTAGGAATACATTGAGTAATGGTTCCTTTTTTTAAGATGGTGGGATGTAATTTGAAGTAATCTGGTTGCTATTTCTAGCAACCCATTAGATTCTGATGGTGACCATAGCATAGCAGAGCAAGGTAAATATAGCATGCAGCAGTTGCTGTTTCTGTGCTACCCAGCCTAGTATTTAGCTTAATGAGTAAATCGTGGATGCTATATCTACTTTTGTGTGAATATATTTTTGTTTGTCTAGACCAGTTATGTGCAAACTGTGGCCTGTGGGACTTTCTGAATGGCATGACACTCAATGATGAGTTATGTCTCATGCAGCCCACTTCTTGAAAAAGGTGGCCTGTGCCTGGTCTAGACTGAGTAGAAGAGATAGGGTTCTTGGCATAATTGATGCATTTTTATGGATAATGTACCGTAAAATAAGAAATCATTTTAATTTTTATCAAAAGGCAAAAAGAAGACAAATCAATCCAATTATGTGACTAATATTTATTACAATAAAAATAAAGCAATTAAATGAAAAATAAAAAGAAGCATCAAAATAGTTCTTGAATTTAACTCTGTACAGTAAATCATGTTTTTAATTTAATACTGCAATGTACATACAATAATGCAAAGAATAGCTACACTGTTTCTCTTGTTAATGGTTAACTATTGGGTGCTTTGAATACATACTCACACAAGCTGCTTGCTCATGGTTATACATCAAATTTGATGATGATCATTTCTTTAATTGTGAATCCTTTGATGATAATGCATCCAATCTACCATTTATAATTGTTTATAGCCTTTATTCATGACCTACATTGAAAGAGAAGACACCTTTGCAATGAAGCTTTATAGAGTTTATTTCCCAGTATATTATCTTCATTTGAAGGAGGCAAATCAAATGGCAAGGATGATGTGATGGATGACTAAAATATCAGTTTGTCAGAAATTACCATACAACTGATGATCACAACTTGTCTTTCTTTCTCTCTTGCCTGTGTCTTCTTGCACTCCTCAGATAAGTCTCATCTAGCTTTATCTATCCTTCTCCTTTATAGCTTCTCTGACAAGTATTAGGTATCCATTACCTGCAAAGTGGTCTTACTCATCATCTCAGAGTATTTCTGTCCTCACCAACAATTGCTACATTGACCCATACTGGGTTCATTCATCCTTTTCACTGGGCTTGAATTTGCCCTGCTGGGTTTGTAGTTAACCTTCTTCCACCAGGTTTGCTTGGTGGTGGTATCAGTTTGATTGCTGTCAACCCAACCATTATAACAGATTGTACCAGATTAAATGTGACCAGCAACATTTGGAGCAACCTGATAGACATGTCAGCAACTACTGAAGGAGTGATGAGAAAACAAAATATACTTAATGCTCTACATTTTCAACTACTCAAATGAAGCAGAATTTCTTTTTAAAGAAAATTTTATCAGCGATATTTGGTAAAGAACTGCAAGTGAAGTAAAAAGTGAGATCTGATATAAAAAAAACAAAAAAAAAACTAAATAAATTACCGTTATAAATAGAGAATGGCTATATTTTACTAGATAAAATGCTAATGCTGTATTAAATGGTTCTTTTGAGTGAAACACTACAAAATTTGACAAAACTAAATTGCCATTGAATTTAGCATCCAACATTATTACTATTTCTATGAACAGAAATACAAGTTCAGTAATGGGGTAGCAGAAAATGGTAAAAATTACAATCTTGCCTTTTTAAAGACAGATCTGAAAGTGGTTTTGTGTAAGATGTGCTGCACTGAGAAGGAACAATAGCAATATAAATGATTTATGATAGTGAATGATAACAGCCAGGAAAGGAATTGTTAAAAAGACAACTTAAATGCTTTCAACATTTTTGCTTCACTAATATTTAAAAGTATTTCCCAAATGGTTAGACATGTCACTAACAGCCAATTTCCATAATTTTGAATAGTTTCAATTTCTGTGTCAAAAGTCAACTGAGCAAGTACAAAATATTAATATAAATTATATCAAATATGATACATGAAACAAGCCATAACAACTCAAATTATACAAAAGTCAAAAATAAAAGGTTTACTATTTCACTGTTATTACTGGTCTGAAAAACCATAGCTCTTATAATAATAGCAAAGTTGAAAATATATCTTATCCACTTGGTTGCCAGAGAAAATGATCACGAGGAAGTAGATTTGAGTAAGTTAGGATAATCATAATTCCTTTGTTAATTGAGGTAATAAGTCAGCATCAAGGCTGAACTTACCCTTCAAGTCAACATACTGAAAAAGTGAATATTTAATTGAGAGTTGCAAAGACTTCTTTTAACTAATTTTGCAGAGAATGGGGAAAAGGTGACAATACTTTTAAGTCTCATAAAGTTATCTAAAACTAATTTTATCATTCATTTGCTTATAACTGATGTTTTAAATGTGGTAAGCTGTTGTTGTTTAGTAGCCTCAGAACAGAGTGCACATTGAATAAGATATTCCAACTGTGACCATCCAGTCTTTTTGCTTTTTATTAGAAACTACATCATCCAATGCTTCCTTCTTTTTTCAAGATAGTAGGATATGAATCGGATAAATCTTTTGAAGTATGAATTTACCTGAATACTTCAAAGATATTATTTTCACTCAAATTTGATTTATATCACCGATTTATCATTTTATGAATTTGAGTGAATTTTCATTGCTATTCATTTCATTTTCAGTTTTGTACAAATATAAAATCTATTTGTATTATTAAGTTACTCAAACCAGCATAAAAAGCAAATGTAAAATGACAATGGTGATAATGATGATATGTGAATTTCATTCGGATTTTACTGGCATTTCTCATTTCTTAGAGACGAAATTCTCATTTACTTTCTTTAATATAATGGTCACACGTGAAAATATGTGCATAAGATTTTGCTTTATTTTTAGCAGGCCAAATGACCATGTACAGGTTCCTTTAGATATCAAGTTGATCTTAACAGAAATGGTAGAGTAATGGACTATATGCTTCATGGAGTTTGAATTTTTCCTGCTACATTCTGAGTGCTGAGTTCATACTGTACTGAGTTAACTTTGATTTTTTTATTCCTCTGAGGTCACTAAAGTAAGTTTAGATAATATAATAGGGTGAAATCACACATATTTCTAAGAAAATACATCATCATGTGTGGACTATTCATTATTCTAATGATAGCAAATCATAACTTGAAGAAATCAGAAATATCAATAAAATCAGAACGAAATTCAAGTACTAGTGATTAATAGTACAAATCATACTTGGACACACAGATTAAAAATTAAATTAAGATATACCTCATATATTTGCAATTAAAAATAAGAGACTACAAAATGAAACTGATATGAATAGCTATGAAAATTCAATCAAATATTTTCCAAAAATACTAAACTTCTTAAATCAAGACAATGATTAATCAGTAATATAAATCAAATTTGAATGAAAATAATATCTGAAATATTCAGGTAAATCTATTCTTTAAAAAACTTATGTATAAGTTTGTATTTGTATATTTATTCATTTTGCTTTCATTTTTTTCTCATGCTAGCATTGCTGTTGGCATCCATCTGCATCACCAGTGCAGTCTTCTCTCTTGCACACTGCATCTAATTCCTCTTATGCCTAACTTCTCTCTCAATATACTAGCACTTTGTCGCACATGTACACTTACATTACACATCCAGTGCAGCATACTAGCCTTCACATGTCCTCTGCATTCAGAGCACATGTTTCACCACCGTATATAGAATTGCTGTTCTATAAATCAATTCATTAAAATCCTGTAATTAAATATGGTAAAATACCCAGTTCTCCAAAGCAATAGGATACAGAACATCACATTACACATACAGTCACACATATATATATTTTCCTTTTCTAAAAAAATATTTTCAAACATCATGAGAAATTCCCTTTTTCACCCACCAAATTTCATTCTATTAGCGCTACGTGAGATTTCAATTGTCATTGTCATAATTTGAACGTTCACTTTCCTGAGCTTGCATGAGTTGGATGGAAATTATTATGGCTGGATACCCTTCCTGTTGCCAACCATTACCTGTTTCCAAATAAGGTAATAATGTTCCATGATCAGACTGGAAGACTGGAAATAAAGGACATCGCTTGTATGACAGAGACACTTGTTTATAGCTATCATGCGATATCATGGCAAGGAGTCAGCAACACACAAACACATATTTTTGACAAGCTTCTTTCAGTTTCCATCTACCAAATCCAAAAGGCTTTTGATCAGCTCAGGGATATAGTAGAAGACACTTGTCCAAGGTACCACGCAATAGGAATGAACCTGAAACCATGTGGCTGGAAAGCAAACTTCTAACCACACAGCCACTCCTTCACTTAGCCAGTGCAGGAACATTAAGCCATTGCAACTACAATAACCAGATTGTCGTTGACAGATCTAATCAACTTTCATTCTTAATTGGTTGACTTTTGAGACATTGACCAATTAGAACTTCATTCAATTATGCATCTTATGACAGAATTTTCTACCTTGAAGGTAATTAATACAGAATTTCTCCCCTCAAGATTCCTCTAGGGTATCATGTTTTAAATAAAGATGAAAATAATTCCTTGGGGGACATACAATAGTCTGCACTCATCTGTCTGATGATACAGCTTTTGCCAACACATTCATCAATGCTCTAATAATTTATTATTTTTGGCAATCACCGCATTGCGATCAAAATATTAAAGCTAACAAATATTTCCATTTCATTTAAGCAAGTGGATGCCAATTTATTATATTGATTTATTTTAGTCACCAAAGGAATAAATTTGATAAAGTACTATACAGGTTTTTCCTCTTCTGAGAGACTGACTTCACTCAACATCAGAGAAAAAAGTCGGAAAGAACAACCAGAGCATTACTTACAGTGTTGCAGTTTATGTAGTTTCCTTCTGTTTTATTTTTTTCATAATTTGATAAATCAATAGTAGATTACATTTTATTACTTTCAAAACAAGAGAGTGTACTGAAGATTATAAAAAGAATATTTATTTTGAAAACAAATTTTCTTTTATAATTTTTGATACATTCTCTCAATCCTGATAATTAAAATCATCATTGTCACAAATAAAGAAGAGATAGGTGTGTTGATGCAAACAAGAAAAATATAACTCAAAATATAACTCTGTTGCTTCTAACATAAATAATACTATTATAATATATATATATATACACACATATACATATACATATATAAATATATATATGTATGCATGTATGTGGATACAAATGATGCTAAATTAAAAAGGGATAGTAATCCCTTAAAAATCTATGTTTAAATTAGTAGCCTGGCCTTAAAATATTTTTTACTTTATTTTTCAGAATAACTTATACTGCAAAGGGATTGAAAAAAAATTAAAATTAAACATGTATTAGCTGGGTATAGCAAACTTCATAATAACACCATAGTATTTGGATATAGTCATTAATATAAGAAGCTCAGGTAAGCTAGGAAAGGTCAGCTTAATAGCAAAAAGATTGAAGAACATTAGGGATATCAATGCTATATATAAGAACAAAGAAACTTCTAAACACTAAAAATATTCTAATTTTCCCTTTTAAGTTATGTGAGAGAAAGAATGTCAATGACAATGTGTATACAAGTAAATGTGATTTGAAGTTTGGTTATATACTATATATCAACATAATTGATTCCTTCTCCAATATTAAACCCTTATATTAAACCTTATAATCAAATGCTCACAAAGCTGATCTCATTTTAATATTCTTCTGAGAATCCTACTGAAATAACATTAATTTTACATGCACAAAATGTTTATTGATTAGAAATATGTTAGGAAATGAAATTAATAACAAATCTAGGCATATAGAAGCTTTATAGTTTTGATTTAATGAATGGTGCATACACTTCCAGTAGTAAGAGAACATGAGTTAACTTTAATTAGCAATGACAGATCTGGTGATTCAGAATGCAGTTGGGAGCAATATCGGAGATCGTTAACTTAAGTAAGGAAAAGTGACCTTGTAACAGAGGTGAAAAGTCAAAATGTTTTCAATGACGTATGTTTGTGAAGATTCATTGGAAATTAGGAAACCTAGACGAATTGGCATCACCATCATTTGTGTTCATGATATCCATGGAATGGAAAACCTTCGGAGATAACATTTAACTCAATTTTATTGAAGTCAGCTTACATAATCTTTTTCCCTTCTCACTACAATATGACAATATTATAAATATTAGACAATAATAAATACATGTAGTTATAGGAGGAAAACTAAATTCATGCTCAAAGATTGTTTATATAATGATTTGTTATGTATGTATGCATGTGTTTATCTGTCTGTCTGTCTCCCTCTCTCTCTCTCTATATATATATACACACACACACACACACACACACATATATATATTATTCTTAAACAAGAATATCATTGGACAATCTGATGATGGTTTAGCTGGCTGAAAGTTTGAAGTCACTATCAGTAATATATTTGTACTCTACAAAAGTATAGAGTAACCCCTCAGATTAATGTAAAATTGTTTTTAATATAACTGGACATAAAACCAAACATTAGTATATATATATATATAATTGGCAGGGTTGAAAATTTGATTTCACTGAATCAATCCACATGTTTTAAGATGATAGTACAATCCTATTTTCTTTTTTAAATAAAAGGCTGCAGACAATGGCAGGACATTTAAATCATATACATAAACACACAAATTCATCATTATCATCATTTAGCATCCGTTTTCCATGCTGGCATGGGTTAGATGATTTGACTGGAGACTGGCAAGCTGGAGAGCTGCACCAGACTCCAGTCCATTTTGGCTTGGTTTCTATAGCTGGACGCCCTTCCTAACACCAACCACTCCAGAGAGTGTACGAGGGTACTTTTAACGTGTCACCAGCACGATATATGTATATATTTAAATATGTGTGTGTGCATATATATTTACACATACACACTCTGCCTGCAGCAGAATCAAGTGCTTTGAAAACATAGTAGCCAGAGTGACAATGGGGTGGAAAAAGTTGCGAGAACCACCACCTCACCTGTGAATAAAATATTTCTCTCCCAGAATGAAAGGCAGATTATATGATGCTTGTGTGTGAAGTGAGATCTGGGCCTTGAATGTAGAGGTTTTGCAAAGGCTAGAAAGATGTATGAAGTGGTGAAAACAGATCCCAAGAGGCTAGACCCCACAAAGATGATAACTGACCACAACAATTAGTGACATGTTGTTCAGGCATGGAAGAAAGAATAGTGATGAGAGGAATGATGTTGGATGGTATACCCTCATTGCATTCATCTTCCCCTCCTCTATAATACTCATTGCATTCACCCTCTACATTCCCCACTCGCCCACCTTCTATGTTTTTTCTCTTATTCTACTTTTTCAACAGCTTTTTTCTACATCCACATCACTGCTTGGCATTTCTCTTAATTGATCCTCTTTGAATTCCTTACCACCCTCACTTATTTCTTTCTTTCATGTTCCCTTCCCCTCATAATTAGGATAACACTTGATCCTCCTACACAGTCCACCTCATCACCCTTACCACTTTCTTCTTCCCTTTCTTACCAACAGCAGACATTCTGTCTTTCTGTCTTTCTCCTCCTTTTTACTCTCTCCTCCCATTCAGTATAACCATCTTACACTCTCTGTCACCAAACTCTCACAAATACACATCTGTTCCTCTCTTCATTCTTTGAAACCTCTCTTATCATCTCACCTTAAATCATTACTCTCTCTCTCTCTCTTGCTTTTATCCTTTTATTCATAACCCCTTAGGATACCTTACTAGTGCTGGTATTATGTAAAAAAAGCAAAAAAAGAAGCATCTAGTACACTCTGTAAACTAGCTGGCATAAGGAAGGGCATCCAAGTGTAAAAGCCTTGCCAAGCAGAGACATTGGAGCATGATGCAATCTTCTGACTCACTGGATCCTTGTCAAACTTTCCAATCCATACAAGCATAGAAAGTGGACATAAAAGGATGATGTATGTGCATATATATATATATCATCCTTTTGAGAAATAAGAGTAAGATGATTGGAAACTATTTCAACGACAGTATTTATATTAGAGAGTCTTCCCCTTGACTTTTCGAATTAAAATATACTCACAAGAATGAGTACATTTGATTTTGGAGTTTTCCTTCTCCCAAGGGTTTACCAGAGACACAAACCTGGGTACTTCTATGACTGCATTCCTTCTTTGCCCACAATATATATATATCTTCTTCTTCTTCTTCCAAAGTTTAAAATCCAGTTTTGTCCCCGTGAACGAGGGTGGCCGGATTCACCTCACACTTGCAGCAATCGCCCTTACACCCTCCCTCCACTTTGCCCGATTCAGTGCATCCTCCATCCTCAACCCAACCCTCCTACA
>JAOPUL010000002.1:57074048-57087471 GCA_027564515.1 Octopus rubescens | reverse complement strand
AACTCAGAACGTAAAGTCGGAAAAATTGCGGCTAAGCATTTCTCCCGGCGCGATAACGACTCTGCCAGCTCGCCGCCCTTTCGATCGATCAACTGATATTAGCTTCCAAATCTTTGTTTTCTGACTGGTTAAAAATTATCAAACTTTAAACCTCTGTAACTTTTTTTAAAAATATTTTCTGGAACAAGTGAATAACGGCCTGAGTTCAGCGTGAAAAATTACATTAATACACCTAATTTGAAAAATTTCGATGAATTTTAATATTTCAAAAAGTAAAGGCAAACAGAAAAAATCCGTATATATATATATATATTCTATTTATAGTCTTGAAGCAACATCAGTAACTGAAAGGCCTAGAATTTCGTTCCAGAACACTTTTAGAAAATCATATAATCCTATACTTACATATGTTTGTGTGAGTGCATATATATATATATATATATATATATATATATCATCATCATCATTATTTAGCGTCTATTTTCCACGCTGGCATGGGTTATATGGTTTGACTAGAGACTGGCAAGCCGGGGAGCTGCATCAGACTCCAGTCTGTTTTGGTTTGGTTTCTATGACTGGATGCCCTTCCTAACACCAACTACTCCAGAGAGTGTACCGGGTGCCTTTAACGTGTCACTGGCACGGGTGTTTTTAATGTGTCACCAGCACGAGTGTTTCCAAAGTGTCACCGGCACGAGTGCTTTTAACGTGTCATCGGAAAAAGTGCTTTTAACATGTCACCAGCACGAGTGTTCTGAACATGTCTCCGGCACGAGTGCTTTTATGTGACACCGGCATGAGTGTTTTTAATGTATCACCGGCATGAGTGTTTTTAACATGCCACTGGCACAAGTGATTTTAACGTGTCACTGTACCAGCATGTCACCATACCAACATAGAAAACAGATATTAAATGATGATGATGATGATGATGATACCAATGCAGTCTTGTCTCTGGCACACTACATCTGACTTCTTTTATGGTATGCCCAGCTTTCTCTCAACATATTTGTGATTTATTGTTCATGCATACTGACATTGCATCCAGCATTTCCTTCTCATCTTTGCAAGTCCTCTGCATTCAGAACCCACATCTCATTACAATGTAACATTGTAGTTCTTACACAAGCACCATACAATCTACTTTCCACTCTGCAAAAGAAACCTTTTTATTCTTAGCAACAAAGGTAATAGCTCACTGAACCTTCTCCAATTTTCCAGCCTGTACTTATTAGGTCACCCAGGTAAGAGAAGCTATCTATGACTTCCAGGGGTCTTCCTGAGCATTTGAGAAAATCTGTTTCTCATGTGCTCTTAGTACATATTTGCCACATCTCCCCCCTCTCTCTCTCTCTCTCTCTCTCTCTCTCTCTCTCTCTCTTTACATGTTAACAATACTCTTGCCAATGACATGTTAAAGGCACCCAGTACACTCTCTGGAGTTGTTGGTGTTAAGAAGGGCATCCAGTCACAGAAACCATGCCAAAACGGACTGGTGTCTGATGCAGCTCCCTGGTTTGCTAGTCTCCAGTCAAACTGTCTACACCATGCCAGCATGGAAAACAGATGCTAAATGATGATGATGATGATGATGATTTATATACACGTACACACACACACATACAGATATATACATATATATATATAGAATAATTAGGGAAAGAAATATCTTAGGAAATACATCTGACAAGATTATCTTATATATCTAACGAGAACAAAATTTGAAGTATATCTATAGTTATGGAAAAATATAACTGGCAGGTGGCAAAATAGGACATCTATATATATGTTAAGAAGAAATTATTCTGTTATACTATTCTATTGCATTGAATAGTATTTACTATATGTTGATATTCACTCTTAATAATTTTCAAATAGTATACATCCAGATAAATTGGGATTATTTTATTTCCAAAATCTTTATATATATATATATATGTCATCTTCTTTGAATCTTGTTGGATGATGATGATAGCAAATGGCGGATATCTTCTGTCAAAATTCTCATGCCGTTGTTGATAATTTAGGATTAATTAGGTTGTCCTTCTCTATCACATATCTGCAGCCTCAGTCAGTATACTTTATGGTAGGACATCTTGTTATGCAATCTCAACTGAATCCCCTTTCCCCTCCCTCCCTCCCACCTCTACCTCTGCGAAGGTGGTTCGAGCTCATGCGCACATACTACTTGTTTATGTCTGTCTGTTTCCCACCCATGAGCATGTACATAGAACCATGAACATATATCTAAGCACAAAAGTGTAATGTATGTGTACGTGTATTTACATTTCTATGCATGTGTGTGCTTTGGGACTGAAGGAAATTGAAACTGCAATCATAACCTTATTTTTCACACTATGCACAAGCACCCGCTCCCTCCAGGCAGGCGACCCCAAAGATCTTTTTCTTTTCAGAAGCTGAAACCATCCCCCCAACCATCTTCTCAGTTCTAGAAGCTCAGAGCTTCCACAATCAATGTTGGCACAATGAAAGGTAGGCCTGGAGAGATAGTTGAAATGCTTGAGTGGAGACAGGTAGATGTATGCTGTGTACAAGAGGTTCGTTGGCGGGGATCCTCAGCCAGACTCCTTACGGGCAAATTTGTTCTGGATAGGTAACAATGACGGTCTAGGTGGTGTAGGTATTCACCTAGCAGAGAAATGGGTGGACAAGGTGATTGAGGTAGAAAGGGTATCTGATAGGATTATTAAGCTAAGAATAACCTTATTTGATGTAACAGTGTCAGTTATCTCTGCATATGCTCCCCACACCGGACTCGCAGATACCCAGAAGGACCACTTCTATGAATCCCTTCTGAGGACTACCTCGATGACAAAAGACAACGATGTACTCATCGTGGAAGGAGACTTCAACGCACATGTCAGAAGACACTCTCATGGTTTCCAGGGTTCATGAAGGGTACAGCTTTGGTTCCAGAAATGAAGAGGGGACAAAGCTGATGGAGTTTTGTGATGCTCCTGGCTTACTGGTCTGCAACACCAACTACAGGAAACCCAACAACCATCTGATCATTTATCAATCTGGGGGCACATCAGCCAGACACAGAGACAGGGGCATGATACTAAATGCAAAATCTTTCCTGGGGGAAGAATGTACAACTCAACACAGGCTAGTGACCTCAGACTTAGGGCCAGAATGATTTGTAGACGCAAGCTGATATGGAAAAGAAGGGTGTGGAAACTAAAGGATCTACCAAATGGGCAGAGACTTAGGAATGTTCTTAATGAAGCCTTCGATGAGAAGGAGGAAGAGATAGACACATATGAAGTAGAGAGCAATTGGAAATTCCTATGGGACAATCTGCTAAGGGCAACAGACCAAGGATGACATGGTGGGGGAACACTGACTTAGATGGGGCCATAAAAGAGAAGAGACGAGTTTGGAAAGAGTGGAAAAAAGGGGGTAGCAAAGAGTCATATTAGAAAGCTAAAAGGGAAGCTAAGCACCAGGTGTATATAGCTAGAGCAGAAGCAGAAAGGAAGAGGTTCGCCAATGTTCTGCAGCATGAAGATCAGAGACTCAAGGTTTTCCGAATTGTGAGACAGTGTGTCAGAGAGAATAGATATCGTAGGAGAAAAATGTGTGTGAATGGATAATGGTAAGCTTTCACTTAGTGATGTAGACAAGAAAGAGACGTGGAAGAGTTACTATGCGAAGCTTTTGAATGTGGAGAATGAAGGGAGTCTCCCGAACATGAACCCAACAGAGGGACCAGCTATACTAGTGGACAGCAGTATGATAGACAAGACAATTAAAGATATGAAAACTAGGAATGCCTCCGGCCCATCTGGAACCACTGCCAAGAAATATCCGGTAAGGTAGGATATAGACGGGTCACCCACAGAGTTAATCAGATTATTCAGGAAGGTGTGATACCTAGCGACTGATGCAGCAGTTTTATAGTTAGCTGTTACAAGGGTAATGGAGATGCCTTAGACAGAAACAAATTATAGAGGCATCAAACTTCTGGACCAGGTGATGAAAATTACAGAGAGGATTATAGCCAGATTAATCAGGCAGGATTAGACTAGATGAAATGCAGTTTGGCTTCGCCCCAGGGAATAGCACCACTGGTGCAATATTCATAGTCAGGCAACTTCAAGAGAAGTACCTGGCCAAGAATAAACCCTTATACATGGTATTTGTTCATGAGAAAGCCTTTGATAGAGTACCCCACTGTGTGATTTGGTGGGCTCTAAGGCAGCTAGGAGTAGCTGAATGGCTGGTGAAAGTGGTACATGCCATGTACAGGGGCGCGGTCATTAAGGTGAGAGTTAACTATGAGTACAACGAAGTATTTGGTTGAGGTCCACCAAGGATCAGTTCTCAGTCCCCTACTCTTTATCATTGTCCTCCAGGCCATAACAGAGGAATTCAAGACAGGCACCCCTTGGGAATTACTATATGCAGATGATCTTGCCATCATGGGAGATTCTATAGCAGAACTAGAAAAGAAATTCCAATTGTAGAAGCAAAACCTGGAAACTAAGGGCCTTACGGTTAACTTAGCAAAGACTAAGGTCTTAGTAAGCAAGAAAACAGATAGGACTCTACCCGCTTCAGGTAAGTGGCCTTGCTCGATCTGTAGGAAAGGCATAGGTAGGAATTCCATGCGGTGTACCCAATGTAACCTATGAACACACAAGAGGTGCAGTGGAATAATAGGAAGATTATCAGGGAAAAGAGGGTTCATATGTGGAAGATGCACAGAAGTCATAAAAACTGCAGATATCCATGAAATCGAGTCTATCAAATGTCCTGGGTGGTCTTTAGAGGTAGTGGATGATTTCTGCTACCTAAGAGAAAACAAGATTAGCAGTGGGGAAGGATGTACAGATAGTGTAATGGCTAGAATAAGAATAGGATGGAGAAAATTCAGAGAACTCTTACCTCTGTTGGGAACGAAAATCCTCTCTCTCTGTGTAAAAGGAAGACTGTATGATGCATGTATTCGAACTGCAATTCTACATGGAAATGAGACATGAGCCCTAAATATAAAGGACATGCAAAAGCTAGAGAGAAATGAGGCTAGTATGCTCTGTTGGATGTGTAATGTAAGTATACATGTGGGAAAGAGTGTCAGTGAACTAAGAAAGAAGCTGGACATAAGAGGAATTAGAGGCAGTGTGCAAGAGAGAAGACTGCGCTGGTTTGGTCATGTGACGAGGACGGAGGCCGATAGTCCCATAAAGAAATGCTGTTCAGTCAAAGTGGATAGAACCCAGGGAAGAGGGAGACCCAGGAAGACATGGGACGAAGTACTGAAGGAAGGACAACATCAGAATGCTGATCCTTTCAGATGAGATAAACGGGGGTCCGTGATGCTTGGTGCCTTGCTGTATTAAAGAAGACCCATCTGCATCGAGAGTCCTGTGCCTGTTAGGCACCCGTGTCTAAAAATACTGTTGCTAAAAGCTGAAGCAGCTGTGCCGAGAGCTATGTTGCAAGAAGCGGCAGTGTTGAGAGTACCAAAGCTAAAAGTGGAAGTGGCCACATTGAGAGTTTTGTTGCAAGAAGCGGCCACATCGAGAGTCCTGTTGTATCCTTAAAAGCGAGTTTCCCACTCTACCTCACTGTATGAAAATGGTCAATATTACTTAACACGTGATTCGGTACGGTAGGGCAGACACGATACTCCAAAACCATTTCTGGCAAATATAAGGTGCCAAAGGGAGGGATGTAAAATACATGGTTCTCAATATAAGTTAAGTTTGTCTAAGCTTGTCTTATTTTGTCTCTGCCATATTGTTATACTAGAAATGTGACAATATGTCCTTCAATGCAAGTTTCCCACTCTACCTTGCTGTATGAAAATTATCAATATTATTTAGCACACGTGATTCAGTCGGGTTCAGCTTTTTGGTATGGTAGGGCATACATGAGACTCCAAAGCCACCCTGGCAAATACAAGGCACCAGAGGGATGTAAAATGCATGGTTCTCAATATAAGATAAGTTAGTGTTTGTTCCTCTCTGCTATAATATGCTGGAAATGTGAAAATATATCCTTAAATGCGAGTTTCCCACTCTACCTCACTGTATAAAAACTATCAATATTATTAAGCTCTCGTGATTCGGTCAGGCTCGGCATTTCGGTATGGTAGGGCAAACATGAGACTCCAAAGCCATTTCTGGCAAATACAAGGCGCCAAAGGGATGTAAAATACAAAATACATGGTTCTCAATATAAGATAAGTTTGTGTTGTGTTTGCCTCAGCTTGTCTTATTTCGTCTCTGCTATATTGTTATGCTAGACATATGAAAATTTAAAAATGCACTTAGATGCGAGTTTCCCACTCTACCTCGCTGTATGAAGATTATCAATATTATTTGGTATGTGTGATTCAGTCGAGCTTGGCATTTCGGTATGGTAGGGCTGACATGAGACTCCTTATCTGGCAAATACAAGGTGTCAAACTGATGTCAAATACACAGTTCTCAATATAAGATAAGTTTGTGTTTTGTTCTCCTAAGCTTGTCTTATCCTGTCTCTGCTATATTGTTATGCTAGAAATGTGAAAATATGTACCTGAATGTAAGTTTCCTACTCTACCTCGCTGTATGAAAATTTACTCTCCTTCCCTCCCCTCACCACTACCGTTGTGAAGGGGATTAATGCGCATGGGCCGCCGCTCTACGAAAGTGGTCTGGGCGCATGCGCACATGCCACTTGGTTATAATGCCTGCCTGCCTGTCCCTGGTCAATATGTCCATCTTCCCCTGGTCTATATGCCCATCTGTCCCTCGGTCTATATGTCTGTCTGTCCCTGGTCTTTATGTCAAGCGGTCCCTGGACTATATGTCTGTCCATCTTGACCTAGTCTATGTGTCTGTCTCTCCCCTGTCTATATGTTTGTCAGACCCTAGTCTATATGTCCAGGTGGGTCCGGGCCTTATGTCCGTCTGTCCTCGGTATAAATATCTAACTAACAATCGCCTGTGTGCTAGTGTCACATAAAAAGCACTCATGAAGGTGCCACGTAAAAACGCTAGCACTGAGAGTCCGGTGCCAGTGGCACATTAAAAGCACCCAGCACACTCTGTAATGGGGTTGGCATTAGGAAGGGCATCCAGCCGTAGAAACCAAGCCAAATCAGACTGGAACCTGGTGCAGCACCATGGCTTGCCAGCTTCGGTCAAACCATCCAATCCATGACAGCATGGAAAACAGATGTTAAAGGATGATGATGATGATGATGATATATCATCATCATTTTACATCAAGTTTCCATTTTAACTGACATGCACTGGACACACACATACACACACACTCCATATATATTTAAGTTGGCTTCTGTGATTACAATAATCCTTACAATGTTTTTCTTCAGTAGAAATAATAGAATTGCTCTCATGGTATTTATCCTATTGATTAGCTGTAAACCATATATTGAAATACATTTTGCTATTGATTAATGATTTCAACAGTCATTTTAGTCTTCAAAAATGTTTAACATAAGAAAACAATCTCAATGGAAAGAATAAATAAATAATAAACAGATATATAGATTATTCATATTCCAAGACAGTATTGTTGAGTCTTATAGTCATCAGTTACTGGTAATCCTAGCCATAAATCATCTTTTTCGGCTACAATGCTCATCAATATCAATAAAGATGCAAGCTATTAAATTTATCAAAAATGATATATTGAATTTTTCCCCCACCAACAAAAATTGTTGTAGAATTGTCAAACACCTTACAAATAAAAAGTACATTTTTCAAAATTCAATATGTAACACAATTTCTCTAACCAATTTATTGGATTATAATTTAAACTGGTTCATTTCCATCAAGATAATATGGCAGGAATTTGATAGAGTGATATATTTAGGTATGTTGCTAACATCAATTTACAACAATGATTTTTGTTTATTATTATTTTTTTTTGTTGGTAATCTGAAAAACTTAAATCTTTATATGTACAAAGAAGCTATTGGATGTATATAATCAGATTTTAAGGTTTCTTTTCCAGCAGAACATAATTCAAACTTTTTGACATGCCTAATAGTTATTTTTCATTATTTCTCTATAAACAACAAAGAATATTCATTGAATTTGTGACCCACAGATTATTTAATTATTCATAACAAAAACTTGAACTAAAAGCATTAAAAAACTTCAATATTGAAATTATCATTCAAAATTTGATAATATAATTATGCTTCTTTAAGCTAAAACACATTGTCTTACACCGTTCCATATAATGATGCAAATAAAGTGGGTTTTTACAGGTAGATTAAGTTATAAAACATTAAGAATAATAAAAAGATAATTGTTCAATTGTATATCTATTCAATCGCCTTTGTAGAAAATGTCTGTTCACATTGAAAATATATTCTCTTGCACACTCTTTATCTCTAAATGGTTGGCATTGGACAGGTCATCTAGCGGTAGAAACCATGCCAAAGCAGACATAGAACACTCTGGCTCTTCTATTCTTGTCAAACCATCCAATCCATGACAGCATAGAAAAAAAGGACGTTGAATGATGATGATGATGATGATGAAATAATATATGTATATATAGGTTTGGCGATACAAATTAAAAAAAAACAACTTAAAACATGTTTTTTTTTTTTTAATATTAATAATTGGCAAAAGTTACAGAGTAACCCAAGGGCCAAGAGTACTGTGTTTGAAAAGCACCCATGCATGAAACCCTTGGCCCTTGAGTCACTTTGTAACTTCTGCTGATGAATAATAAATATATATATATATATATATATAGAGAGAGAGAGAGAGTTTGATGGGGATATAGAAAATGTTTAAGGGAACTTGTGTTGCCATTAAGGAATTTAATTACTATTAAGTTTGAGCACCCATGTTGTGACCAATTAGTAAAATGGTGAGCTTTTCATTTGAAAATTCTTCATGGGTTGCATATGAATTTAGTACATTTATTTAATCTATTTAACAATGTTAAGAAACTGGTTAAAGTGTACAGAATGAATTTAATACTTCATTCTAAGTGTGTTACTAAGTATTTCAAGTCCAAGTATTAACTTGAGGCTGATGTTGCTTTTGTAATAATATAATGAGTGGTAATACATGATTATAAAGGGTGATTTACATGGTTGTATATTAACCTCCCTTTAAATTAAAAAAAAACACCAGCCCTGTGTTTGGTAAAAAAAAAACAACAAAAATTAATGGCAACACTACTGCCTCACATAGTACCAACATACTTTTGTTTTTAGAAATAACACCAGTAATCCTTGGTGTAATACAAACCAAGCTACCAAGCTATGTGTACAGGGGATATATTTAAAGTGGAATTGTTTTGTACACAGCCCTTCTTACTCTCTTACACAGATAATTCCCAGAGAAAGGTTATTTTGTTATGAATAAAACAGTTATATTGCAGATTATAATTTAGAGTTATCTTGTTTAAAATTTATTACAGCTGAGTTAAATAGTAGAGATGATAGCTGTTTTAGGCCAGAGAAGCTACTCTCTTCATGACTAATACTTATGTATAGAAATTTAGTGAGTTATTTACTGAAAATAAAATATGAAAGCATAAGAACTTTAATAAGCAAAATGTTAATTGAAGAATTTAAAATAATTTTAGCTTTTCAGTTGTTTACATAAGAAAAAAAGGAAGAAGAATGCAAACCCATGGAACCTATTAGTGTTATGTACATTACTTCAATATTAATTTTCTTTGAAAAAGGCATCATTCAAATATTGACACATCTGTTTGCAAAAATGCTAAATATTATGGTTTACTTTTTACTTTTATTTCCTCATACATAATCACTTCTCAAGATTTATATTTTCCATAATATATCATTTCTCAATTATTCTAAAATTGATCATTATTTGATTGGAATTTTCTTTTACTTCTCTATACACTAAAAATGTATGTAATAGATCTTTTTAAAAAAAATTAAGCTTCTTAGCTTGACATGACAAGAGTCTATGCAAAGAAAGAAACTGAAAAATATTTCTGTATAAAATTACAATTTAAAACCTCTCAAAAAAAGTAAAAGATATCTTACCTATAGCAGCTTTGCCCCAGATTTCTACAACAAATTCCTGAGAATTGTTATTTGTTTTATTACTTTTTACAACTGGGTTTTCTACTTTCCATTGGGGGGCTTCATACCTTGCTTCTTCCCCATTTTCAAATTCTTCCCCCCATGGGTTCCATTCAGGATCATCACGTAAAAATTCTGCAATTTACAAAACAAATAATCAATAATTAAAAAAAAAATAACCAAGACAATACACACACACACACAATTTAATTTATACTTTGATTACAAGCTTTCAACAAATAAAAGAGTTCAAAGTCAAAGTGATAAATCAATTCACTACTTTACCTTCATTAATAGTGAATGTGCTTGGGCCAGTTTGTTAGCATTTGTACAATTCATAGCTTTATTATTTTATTAGAAAGGTATTTTGAAAATACTCTAAGGAATGAAGATTGTGGTTTGGTGGTCAAGAAGTCTAGAAATTTTAAACATGAGCTTTAAAAAAGTGCACCTTATCAAATACAAATTCAGTTCTCTAAAATTAAATGTATTTAAGTCAAGTAAATTAAATTTTGCTTTAAGGAATATCAATTTTTACATTTTCTTAGGTATGTGCAGACTACAAATACTGACACATTTGTAATGCCTACTTTCTGCATTTTAGACAGTTAAACCTGATTAAATGCCATTTTTTTATCATGTCTATTCCAGAAAAAGAGCTTTGTTAATTAAAGAAGATGATAGAGTTCAAATCACTAACATGAAACGAAATTTAGCAAAATTTAAAAAGAAATCACCAGAATGTCAACTTTCCATGCATTTTTAAATTCAGAATCTTTCTATGGATGGTTTTATATTTATTCCTTTTCTTTTAATGTTTTCATTTCATTGAATTGTGGCCATGCTGAGGCACTGCCTTCATGGTTTTTCTTTATTTCATCTCTAATATTTTGTCTGGTACTTATTTTATTGAATCAGAGAAAGATGAAAAGCAAAGTTAACAGGAAATACTCAGTGAAAGGAAACATGTAAAGGGAAGTAATCAAAGCAAATCAAAATAACCTTTCTGTATAGGCACAATGCCTGAAATTTTGCAGGAGGGGGTAGTCAATTACATCAACCCTAGTGCTCAACTGGTACTTATTTTATTCACCCCAAAAAGGATGAAAGGCAAAGTCAACAGAATTTAAATTCAGTATGTAAAGCTGGAAGAAATACTGCTAAGCATTTTGATCAACGTGTTAACAATTCTGTCAGCTCACTGCCCTAAAGGCAAATTAAAATATCACAAGATAGTTTTGTTTAACAAACCAACACACACACACACACACACACACACACACACACACACAACAGATTTGTGCAAAACCTTCATCTACCATAATTTACTCACAAAGCTTTGGTTGACTTGAAACCATGGTATTGCATAGTGAGACTGAACTGAGGACCCACAGGTTCCTAAGTGAACGTCTAGACACCCAAAATACGATAAAATTCCACTCCTATAATTAGAGTGCTTTATTTAGTCAATTTTTCAATTTAAAACTAAATATAAATAATTCCTAAATTATTTTTTTATTCTTCGAATATTTACATTTCACAGATTATGTATACACATCATAATGTTTTAAATTTAATTTATCTTAAGTACGTATTCTTGTAAAGTATTCAGGAAAGGAAAAAAAAAATTAAACTAAATATATGCAAAGCTAAATGTATGCCAAAACATTAAGAATAAAAAACAAAATGAGAATATTTAACGAAAAGGAGCTTATTCTGATATTCTTCCATGAATGAATATTGGAACTGGAAATGAAATGACTGTTAAGAGAGATTTCTAAATAAAGCTCATGAATCTAATGCATATTTAAGTGACTGTATACATTCCAAACAGAAACTCAATTGGTATTTGAGACTAATCCTGTCAAATGTGATACAAACATTAGTCTATAATAAATCTGATATGCATAATACCATTTAAGAATAAGTGAAATCTCTGATTTAACAATTTACTCAAAGAGAAATAGAAGCATCTACATCGCAATTGGTAAGAATACAAATTCTTTATTATAACAAATAAACAAGTAATCCACATTCAAATTACATTAACAGATCCTAAATGCTTTTATTTGTTTGTTTTTACATAATTGTAACTCTTTAATTTATTTGATTAGTTCAGCTTATCTCTAAAATATCAGGCAAGTACAATTAAAACTGAAAACAGCCTCTGCTCTTCAATTAAAAGCCATCAATAAAGGCTTTTAATTGAAATTGAACAGTGTATTTAACTTCTTGGAAAAATAAGAAAAAGAAAAAATTGAAGCATTGCATTAGAAAATTATAATTTTAATTCAATGAAATTTTTTCCCTTCAAAGTTTTATTGTTTAGATATCCCAATCTTTTTTTTATTAAATCACTGCAGGCATTAAGTCTAGTCTGCAAAGTTAGAGGCAGCTTGGATAGATACTGCTGCATATGATAATACAAAACAAACTCTCTTTTCCCCAAACAAAAGGTTGTTTGTATAAGATGTGAGGAGCAAAAAAATGTGATGCTATGTGACTATGACCTTAGAGATTAAAAGAAGATAATGTCAATTCGAAAAGAACAAGTTTATTACAATATTTCGTAATAATCTAGCTAATTGATAACTAGTTAGAAAAGAAACAGGAGAATGGATGGTGTGGTGTTGTAGTCAATTGTTGAATCAATAATAATAGGTTTATGAAGATGGTAGTAATGTAAAAAACAGAGCAAATGTATGTCAAGGAAGGTTTGTGGTAGGAAAAAGAGAAGAGGGAAAGAAAGCAAATCATAGAAAATTAAGTACTACAAATTAAGTGATGATGATTGCAATTCATGGACATATGCTAGTCTGTCTCAAAGGGATACATATGGCTTGTGGAGTGCAGGAGCGGGGGCCACATTTGAAGATGGCAACACACGGAAAACTGTGAAAAAGAGAAACTTTGATATATTTGAGGCGACCACAGTTGAAAACCAAGGAGTACACAAATGTTTTATAGAGCCTTGGCAAATATAATGATAAATAATTAAGCAGTATTTTGTTTGATCTATTGTTAAAAAATGGTTGATATTGGTTGACATTGATTCAAAAACGAAAATTTGCTATGTTAAGTTTTTTGTTGGTGGCCCAATAAACCCTATTCTACATAACAATAGGCTAATATTTATTTGAATGTGGACAAAGACAAAATATAAAGTTTAAAATTTCAATCCAGTGGTAATCCAGATGTCTGTACTAGCATGATAGTAATGAAATCTAAAGTCTTGAGAGCAAAATAAAAAATAAAATGCAAAAGAAACTGAATCATAATCATCATATCATCATTTAACGTCTGTTTTCCATGCTGGCATGGGTTAGACGGTTTGACTGGAAACTGGCAAGCTGGGGAGCT
>JAOPUL010000002.1:57056080-57073948 GCA_027564515.1 Octopus rubescens | reverse complement strand
ATATATATATATATATATATACGACGAGCTTCTTTCAGTTTCTGTCTACCAAATCCACTCACAAGGCTTTGGTCGGCCCAAGGCTATAGTAGAACACACTTGCCCAAGGTGCCACGGAAAGTATATAATTATGCCTTAAGCAAGATACATAGGAGAATTCAATATTTTCAACAATGGTGTTCATCATTAAATCTCCTCCATCTCACTTGCATTGCAAACAACAATTAATTTTCCATCTTTATATGACTACCCAACTGGAATTGAGAACCACGCTTTCTTGTAAAAATACTACCTTTCCTATTCACCCTCTTACACACACCAATAAACATGCATATGTTCACTTCACTCCTGTTGTTTCCCCTGACACACAACCCATTCCTCATCACACCAACATCACTGAAGCCCACTACATCCATGTTTACTCCCCCTCAAAACACATACGTACATGCACTCACATAGCATGATCACACATTTTGATTGACCATCAGAATGATATAATACATGCAATCAGTCAATTCCAAAAGAAATTTTGAACCAATTTTGCCAAATAAATTTCCACCATGTGTTGGGGAAGCCTCAAAACTCATTTTTATTGGGTTTTTTTTCTCAAAAAATTTGTTGAATGTGGATTCAGTAAGGTAATTTCAGTGATAAAATCTAGGAACAGAATTGATAGATGGTAAGATAAGAAGTGGCCTCTGACCATCACTAACCAATTTGGAACATGCTACTAGTAGAAACTTTCTGAAATGTCATGAAACATGGAGAAGAGCACAAAGTCTAAGAATCACTTGAGGAAATTTGCAAATCCTATTTACACAAGAGCTTTGAAAGAGAAAATGAGCGCCTAAAGGTGCTATGGTTACAAGAAAATAGGTTGAGAATATCTGCATTAACATATTTAATCCAGGCCAGGGTGGCAACTGGATAACAGTTAATGCAATTAACGAAAGTAGTTTATGACAGGATAATGATATTTTTCACACTCAGCAACTCTCAAGATTTCTAGTTTTAAAATAAGAAAATCCTTTTTCAATGTTTTCAAACCATATTAAATAGATGTTACTACATGTTTTGAAAGAAATGCTAAGAGCAAAGCGTTGATTACATAAAGAATTAAGAACAACAGCAATAATAATTATTTCATAACACTAGAGAAAGTGAACTTTTTCAGGGCCTTGAAGACTGGAAAGAAGAAAAGAAATTAACAAAACAGAGAAGACCTGGCTCAAATGATTGCAATACAGTGAATTCTGCTAAAATGCATCTAACAGCTAGGTAGTGATATGTTAAACCAAATGCTATTTTAAGGTTACTGCCTATGAACAGAAATGTCCATTGAGGGTAGATAACACTTGCCCAAAGTGCTGTCCGATCAGATTGAACCTGAAATTGTATTGTTGTGAAGCAAAATGTCCAAACCACATGCCGTTATATCTAGACTTTAGTTTGAAATAGTAAAATCTTACTATTTCTTACAATGAAAAAGAAAAAAGAAAGTAAAAACCCATTATCCTGAAATGGTTTTAGAAATAGCTATATATGGGAACACAAACAGAAAACTAGTTTGAGCAATGAAGGAAATTAAGAATAATGAATACAAGTTACAAAGAAAGTTGTTTAATGAACTAATGTGGGCATCTGTTTGATTTAATAGCATTAATTATAGTGACAAGATATCCAAAGGGAATTGTTTGAAGATGAGAAAACATTTGGCAACGACAAAAGTGAAGTGATTTTTAATTAATGATTCACACACACATACCCATGCATCACGTATAAAAAGCACGAGTAAAGTAATTTGAAACAAACCTCTGATGAATATGAATGATATTTTGAGCATTGCATGAAAATATAGCATGTCTTACAAAAAGTGATATATGGAGGTAGGAGATCACAAAGAAGCTAACAGAGAAAGTGATAGCAAGAAAGATCAACAGTAAAAGTGTAAAAGATGTTAAGAAAAGAAAGATAAAGAAAAGGTATGGAAGCAGAATTTATATTCATTCTCTTTTACAATCAGAGAATTGAAAAGTATAGAGTAAATAGATTGCATTTCCTGAAGACAATCTCTACAGTGAAATGGAACATGAACACCTTTGAATTCAAAACCAAGCAAGATGGGAAACTATTTTAAATGCTGTTTGACATGTTAGTTCAACGTTCTGCTGTTTTGAAAACTCACAGCACAAAACATCTATATCTACAGACTATAAATAAAGTCAGCTCACAGTAAATTAAAAGGGAAATAAAAGAAAATCTGTAAATCAAAATGAATTTGTGGAATTCATGAGCTAAAATGAAATAAAATGCCAAAGTATTGTAATTCATGTAATATAATTCAGCTCTTTCTTAAATATTGCATAAGTCATCATTATATTTTAGCACTGCAATCCTTCTTCAAGTCTCAAATGACATTTGACAGATATATTTCAAACAAGCTAAATCAGAATTTAATAAAACAAGTAATCCATTGTTGTGTGGTTAAGACATTCATTTTGAAATCACTTGTTTCTGCCCTGCACTTTCGGCAAGATTCTTCATTCACCACAGACTCCAGTTGCTTTGAGAGGGACTTGATGATAGGCTTACACTATGCAGAAGCCTCTTTATACACACACACATAAGTAAGTAAGTAAGTAAGTAAGTAAGTAAGTAAGTAAGTAAGTAAGTGAGTGAGAGAGAGAGAGAGAGAGAGAGAGAGAGAGAGAGAGAGAGAAAATTTGCATTAATGTATATACCTTAAAGGTGTTTACATCACTGACGACAAGTAACACTTGTAAAATTAGGTTATCTGATAAAGATTAATAAAATGAATTACCAGCATAAAAATACTGGAAGATGACAAATAATTGGCCAAAACCTTTGAAGGCAGTGTTCATTCATAGCAATGGTTTAATGACCTAAATAATAAAATAATTATACTTGAGATTCAATATTTTCATTTTAGCAGAATATTCTTAGATAAATTATATTCAATCCCAGAATATAAATTATAAATAAAAACATTATAAAGTAGGTTATTTTCATTTCACTTCAGTTATATTAAAAATTATTAAAGTACAAGAAAACCTAAATCAACTAGCTAAGAACACACAATGAAGTCCTAATAGCTATATGATCTGCAGGAATGAACCTCTGTCTTTCTCCCTATCTCTCTCACAAACAGAGGAAATTTAATAAACAAATAATTTATTTGCATCATCTACCAAAAATAACAAAATTGGTTTCTTTATGCCTTCTTCCATTTCTATGTATTTTACAATAGACATTGAGGGATTTATAGTCATACATACACACATGTTACATATATATATCAATAAAAGTTTCATGTATATGTGTAAGTATATATGTGTGGCTATTTACTTATTGAGAATAAAAAGGATGAAAAGAAATGTCTATTGAAATTTTATTCCATAACAACTCAGTAGTAACACCAATCAATAAATAAAATCATGTGCACAACTTGCTTCAAAGAAAAAATTAATTTGTAAGCAAATTTAGAAAGTTGTTTACATATTTTAAAATTAATTTTGTCTATGTATTTGAAAGTTTTAGCCTTTTCATATTCCTGAAGAAAATATCAGTCTATTTTTTTAAAAAAAACAAAGTTTTGTGGCATGTTTGTTTTAGGTCAAGAATGAAAAAAATATTAAACATCAGCTAAACACATACACAACACCACAATTAAAATTAAATAAGTTTCCTTAGTCTTTAGAAGTTCTATTACTCATCATCTGATCATGATAATAGTCTGGATTTTGAGTCTCAAAAGTTAATGACAAAAACTTATATTATTCATTAAGTTTGGCAAGTAGATGAATTTTCCTTACCAAAGGGCATAAGTTCAATTCTCTGCTAAAGGTTAATTTTATGAATGAACATTTTAGTTATTCAGTATACTAACTGCTTACCTATACCTCAGCACAAAGAAAACAAATGATAAAAACATAGTATTAAGAGATGATTATTTTTTCTTTCTTTTTTACTTAGTGAAAGGAGAGTTGTTTTCATGACACTTGCAAACCCTTCCAACCCAAACAAATCTATGCAGTTGATGTTCAACTCCAGCTTCAATAAGCTAATGCTCAGACAGTAAGAGCAATAACTAATATTAGAGGTTATATCATTTTGTAGATTGAGTTTTTGCTAATCAGTAATTGTTGTTAATCTTCTCTATGATCTTTTTTCATGTAGCAATAGCTCCATTCAAGATACATGAGGAGATATTAAATTAACATCTAAGCCCAACAGTATTATCAACTGCTGACAAAAGACAAAGTTTTATCTTTGGGATGTAGTTTTGACAAAATTATATACAGATTGTGAAATGTAATATATTTATAGGGATTTTGAGAATTTTAGATGCATGTTCTTTGTGTGTAGGAATGGTGTAATGTACAACTTTTTCTATAATATGTGTAGCAATTGTGTTTTTGTACAACTTAAGGAAATTAGAGTGTTATATCCACCTTGGAGGATGCTTCCAAGGATTTTGTTCATTGAAGCAATGCAAGTGTGGCTTTAGATGTTTAGGCTGGATGTGAAAAAAAACACTTGTGTATGTAAGTTAAAGATAAATGGAAGTTGACAGGGAAAAGAATCTCAATCTGAAGAAAAGTAAAAGACAACCAAACCTTTGAGTACACCAGAGATATTTTAGCCTTAACACAAAGAGAAGCAAACATGGCAACTTTATCTGATGGAGTACTAGCTATAAAAGCTATCTTTGCTTAGCATTTAGTGGGATTTTATGATTCAAATTCCACCTAAATCAAATTAATCCATCCCCCCAAAAATAGTGCCCCTTTATGCACAAAGGATGAAATTAGTCAGAAGTTTTGACCAGGCTTGAATGGATTAGTATATACTCTATTCTCAGGGTTGCAGAGGCAGAAACAGAGTAATAGAATATATATTTTTACACTATTTAATTATATCCCACTAGTTTTTAAGTTCAAATTCTGCTGGAATCAATTCTGGCTTTCATCCCCTCTGGATCAATAAATAAATATCAGACATGTATGTACTTGATGTACCACTAGATCAATCAATTATATTCCTCTCCTACAAATTGTTGGCTTTGTGTCTTTATAAGAAATCAATATTTTAACAATTTAGAATAAATTCAACCTATATCATAGAGCAACCTACACTTCTAAGCAGATGCAGGTTATTGCTGAATCACTATTCAAATAAAATATAATTCTTTAATAGTCTATAACCATAAACTATTGTTTTCCATGCCAAAAGTTTTCAAACTAGAAAATAAAATAAACAAATTAAGAAATAATATCTGTATAAAATTTCATAAAATATATTGTTTGAATATCATTTTACTTTTATTGCAGCTAGAAAGACAAGAAACTGTTTATTGAATATTGAGCAACTTGCAAGTCAATAATTTATGAATGGGCTTTAAATTTTTACTGAATAGACTTAAATTAAATAATGATTCTTGTGTGTTTGAATATTAGATCAATTAATGTAACTGACTGCAACTCAATAGTAATAGTAAACTAATTATTAGTAATTAGTGGATACACAGTCAGCATAAATAACTTAAACAATTTAACAATGTAATTAATTTACAAATAACTAATACAAGACATACACAATACAACTTTTCAACAAAATCTTCTAGGAATAATTATAATAAAAAAAACTTCATTTAATTAACTTACAATAGTCTAAAATTAAAATTCCAAGTTCCAACAAAGAAATTATAATTAAGATTTCAACTTACAACATAAAAATTCAGTATCAATTATAAACTTTTGAAATTGTATGCGCATGTGTGCGTGCATGTGTGTGTGTGTCTCCATGTGAGTTTTACACTCTTTTCCATCTTATCATTGGCTGAATTCTTTGTAAAAAGACTTTTTCAGGACAATTGTATCATATATTTATACAGATGGAGCATTATATGCATTTATTGCTTCAATTTACATTAAATTTTGATTCAAATATTCTCTTTAGGCATCATGCACACAATGTATGAAAGAGTTTATGCAGGCTTACTAAATTGCTAAATACCACCGTACCAAATGAGAGAGGAAGGACACATTTTTAAAATGTGGTACTGGGTACATTGTGCTTAGGAAAAAGGCAGCATGGTCATGATTGAAATGCCTTTCATAATGGATTTTCTTTAGTCAACAACTTATACATGTTCTTTGGGTTAGGATTGAACTTACAAACCACCCTGTATTAGTAACAAAGAGTCTTATCCACTACATAATGATTTCATATGATAGATGTAACTTAGTCAATTTTAAAGTTATTAGCTCTAATCTCAGTAAAGATGACCTTATTAGAGTAATGACTGAACGGTTGTATTCAGTTTATTGATAGGGTTTCAAGCACTATATACACCACCTCACTTTTTGCATGCTACATATTTTCTTAATAAAGGTAGCTCTGCCATTCTTCTTCTTGTTTTCCCTCTTGTTTATTAAAGCTTACTAACAATGTCCAGTTATCATCTTGCTTAACATAACTGTATGTGATGTAATACTTTAAATTACCTAATTCTTATGTTGGTTTTATAGCCCTGAAATACTCTTATAGTGTATCATTTTTCTAGAATATTATTTATACCCCTATCTTTCCTCTGTCAATTTTCTTATGGCTCATTATGTTCTAACTTCCACCAGGGTTGATGTTACCTTTCATCCTTTAGTGGGGTCAATCAAATAAGTACCAGTTAAGTACCTAAGTCAATATATTCCACCATATCCCCACTCCAAAATGTATGGCTTGTACTTGTTAGAAATCAATATCTTTCTATAAAATATAAGCAGTGTGTTTAATCAGGATTGAGTGTAATGATCTCTGCTAATGGAGTCAATATTGTTCAAAAGAAGATACTCTCTTAGTGGCATAGTTTGTTGTTAAAAGTTTAGCAAAGAACTGAACATACAACAATGTTGTAAGTAGCTGATGTCACCTTGACATGTTAAGGAGAATAAAGATATTAATTTTGCTAGAGCCTAAAAATGGTTCTAACTCCTACATCTCTCTATTAAACAAATACATCATAAATAGGAGTTTGTTGTGTTTCTTTTTCTTTTTCATTCTACACAGGGCATCAGTTAAAAGACTGATGTATGGAGTTTGTATGGATTGGAAGGGGTTGGTTATCTTGTTGGTGCACTTCTTGAAGCTATGTCCTCAAAGAATGTTAACCATTTCTTGTAATAGTTAGTACACATTATCTAGTTATATGTGAATTGTTCTAATACAAAATTACAATATATCTATCAAGATGCTTAGTGCCTATATTAATACTGCAATATTCTTTTATGTTTTAACTGAAATAAAACAGCAAATATGTTTTAAAAAACCACAAAAACAATTATTTCTATGTCAGTATCTACCTTAATAATACACTTTTCTAGTTGCTAATTTTAAAAATGGCTGTAAAAGTGTTCAGCTAAGAACTTTAATTGGTTTATATTTGTAAATTCCATAATTGAACTGAGTTTTTTTTTTCTTTTCAATTTCCTTTTCTTAATGTAGAAATTATATTTCACTGAATGATTTATCTCTGGAAATTGAAATAGCAGAATCATTAACTAGAATAGAAAGTGATATATTTAAATGGAACAGAGGAGTATGAGAAACATAATAGCAACAGTAAGATGAATATTTTTAACAATTTTCTATACCAAATAAGTAACACAGACATTGAAGAAACATTAGATAAAAATAACAACTACTAATTAGCACCAAAATGGAATTTTAACAGTTTTGATCAAATATATAATTATCATATTTTCTTTGATATACTGCTTTGTAGTTTCCATTATTAAGAAAATATGTAAGATGAGCAAGGTGTGAAGGTGCATATAGTGCTTAGAATCCAACAATAAACTGAGTACAATCTTTAGCCTATTAGTTCAATAAGATCATCTTTATTGAAATGAGAGCTAATATTTTAAAAATTAACTTCAATACATAAGGAACCATTATAATATCCTGAAATACATTACTGTCATACTATCCTTCTAATATTATTTCAGTTGTAAACACAGTTGGTAAAATATTTCAAAATTGATATCATAATCTGCCCTTCACTCTGAAGATAAAGACTTTTATTGCTAGCAGTAGTAGAAGCTCCCTCAACTTTTTCCAACCTGTTCTTACCCTGGCTATTATACTATATTTTGGAGCAGCCACCTCCCCTGCTAATTACATTTCCTTGGTAACAAAAGCTATCAACCACTTCTAGCAAGCCATCTGAGCATTTAAGAGAGTTTCTTTCTGGTGTACTCATAGTACATACTACTCCAATGTATCAGTAGCACAAACAGTTTACTTTCTTTGTTAGTCTGCCTGTGATTCCACTATACATCTTGTGGAATTATATCTCTTCTTTCCTGGATACTGAACAAGGCAATTTCCCTGAAGATACCACAGATTCCTACTAGCTAAAACCTGTGTTTGCTAAGTTTACCTTCAGGCCTTGAGATTATAGGTTTAGCTTTCATGACTGGAATTTCCTCTCTAATTCCCCTGGAGATCCAGCTATTTGAACTAAATCATCAGCATATAGGAGTTCACATGGATAGCCAGTCTTGAACTCCTCTTTGATGGCCTGTAGAACTATGATGAATAAGAAAGGACTGAGGACTGAGGAACTATTATCTAAACACTAAATTCATCACTGACATTGTTATTAACTCTTACTTTACTTACTGTGTGTTTGTACATAGCTTATGCAGCCCACACAAGCCATTTATCTACACCTAGTTTTCTCCGCGATCACCAAAGTAATGAACATGGCACCTCTTCAAATGCCTTCTCTAAATTAACGAAAGCCAGGAATAGCAGTTTGATCTTAAGTCAAGTATTTCTCATGCAGTTGCTTCACTAGGACCACATATAAACATACAAATTACAACATAAAAGACATATATGCAAATAAAAATTGATGTAATATAATTTTCAAATTCAAATTAAATTAGTTGTTGGTATTTTCTGAATACTGTTCAGACTGCAGTCAGATAAAGAACTTGAAGTTCAACCAGTCCATCAATTTCATATAGTGATCACGTGCAAATATATCACACTGAAAGCTGCAAGCTTCAAGTTTCATATTTAAACAGAGCACAAAAGTCTATTAGATTCACTGTAAGTATCAATTTATGATAAACTACTGCTCAATTCTCAATTCAAAGACACTCTTTACATACAAATACAATTGTTTTCTTTCTGAAAAGCTACTTCTAAGCAATTTTGAAAATCAGAAAATAAAATGAATATAAATCTATATTTTTGTTTTCATGACTTTCGGGCATTGATTAATTAATAAACAACATACATACTTTTTTCTTAATTCATAACCCAATTTTTCTCAGAATACCATAAAAATCTGTGCCTATGCTTTCAGAATAGCTTCACTAGTATTTTATCTTTTGAATTAATTAGTCCCAAGACAATGAAATAAAATTACAGTAGATATGTTAGAATCTATGACTTGAAGTATGATGTTTACTAGAAAGAAGATGCATAACTGACCACAGACAAGTGAAATAGATAAGTTTTCCCTTTTTTTTCGTTCTTGGTATGTATTGATATACACATTCTTTATACAGAAATGGATAACATAGTCGATATAGATGAAGTTATTGAATCATGAAGCATTATAATTCTCTGTACTCTCTACATACACTTCACTCAGGCTAACAAGGCAGATGGGTAGGTTATGTAAAGTTTTTGCCACATCCCCATTAGGAATATTATGATCATACTATTTACACAGAGGTAATGGAAATAGTAGAGAGAAGGACGCGAGCTGAAAGTCACTGGATTTCTTTGCTTTGAATAACTTTATCATTGCTAATACAACATTCAGAAAACTAGCAGATCAGTTTGTCCCTGAACCAACCAATATGACATGACCTGATCAAAGTTGTTCTTAACAAACACGCAGACAACAGATAAATTTGTATTCACAATATTAAGTTTACCAATGCATATTCCTTGTGAAGTCAAAAAGTTTATCACAACAGAAGTATATTTCCAACAAAACAGACTAGAGACTGAATTCAAAAACCAATGAAGGCAGGACAAAGACAATGGAGTGTATAGAATTGATTAATTCTCATGAAGAAAATTAATAAAGAAAGTAAGGGCATCAATATACAGAAAGCAACTAAAAATAAGTAACAAAATAGGCTGCTGCTGAACTAATTATTTATTCAACTTATGATATTTTACATATAAGCTTTTCAATGCTGTAATGTAAGAGGATAGTAAAAGGCTCCACAATTTTGTGAAGTTACACATGAAAGTAGGTTTAGGTTAAATAAGGAATTTTAGAGCAAAGATACATATTTATCAAGGATATGTTCTAATCCCACATCTTTCTAGTTCTTGCAGCATAATAAATAAGTGTGAATATCATGGAGCCTAAAAGAGAGGAACAAAGTAAAGATAGTCTTTTGACTTTTCAACACTCACATATCAAGAAAATTGAATTTCAGTGAATTTTCAGAGCAGTTAGGTACCCTAGATATCTATTAAAGCATATTGGATAATTGCTGTGAATTGGCAATGGAAAGTAACTATAGCAAACTAGCAAGCACTTTATGTGAATAGTTAAATCAGACACAAAGCCATTGGAACTCACTGATGACCTGGCAGATGATTTAGACACATGATTGACCTACTAGACCTATATAAATCATACCATCATTGGAAACTAAGCATAAGGATGGTGTGTATATATATATATATTTTTATACTGATATGTGAATTGTACTATTTATGTAATCGATTCATAAAAGTTAAAGAAACAAGGAAATTGATTTTAAAGAAACATTAACTTAACTTAAAGAAACACATCTCCTTTTAATTGAAATAGTATATTACAGATTTAAAATTGACATACAACATTCAAGATTTATACATGCAAGTTATTACATTACAACAGAATTAATTCTTTCAAATGAAGATAGCATTAAATTATACAAAGAAGAGTAGACCCTAAAATTCATTTAATCAAATAGATGACTTCTTAGGAGAGAATGAAATATCCAGAAGCCATAAATTAAACAATCATTTTATTATTTATTACAGCTGAATAAATTGTAACTAACTACAGTTCTTGAGGATAAATTTAAAAGTTACAAATATATCATTCATCAGATGTCCATTGAGACCATGGTAGCAAGAATAATCCAAGTAAAATCTTACAAGAATTAATTTTAATGTACAAAGTAATTACATTATGTATTGATGTAGGAATATTTCAGAGAATTCCAAATTTAAGATAATTTCACACCATAGCAAAAAGTAATTCATTAAATATTTTAAATATAAAAAAAAATTCAACTTACATTATATTTAATAAAAAAAAAGTATTGCAAAAACTTGAAACCACATTTCCCAAAAAAGACTGACAAATACATTTTTTAAAACATATTCAAATGAGTCTATATGCTTGATTGGAAAAGCTGATTGATGCAGTAGTATTTCCAACTGATAAAAGTAAAGAATATATATTTGATTTTGCAATGCAGCATCTTTAATTAAACAGGGAAAAAGACTGAACATCAAATTTCATCAGGTGAGATACCATTCTATTTTATATGCTAATTGTAATTGATAAATATTATTAAAAATGCAATAAACAAAATAGAGAAAAAAAAAAGAAAAAAATTTGAAAAGATAGGTTTTAAATTTGATAACATCCAAGTGATATCTCAGATAAAATATATCAAATAGGAAAATGTACATTTTGTAAACATTAATGCCAGTAAGAATGAGCCTTGAAAGATACCATAGCATTTATACGCATACACACAACTAATCAAACTAAATCATTTTCCGTTACAAATTGCAAGAATTAGCAACCATGTGGTTCTGAGTTCGATCTCACTATATAACATCTTGGACAAATGTCTCAGGTTCATCAATGCTTTCTGACTTAAAATTGGTAGATGGAAACTGTGCGGAAGCCTATCATATGTACAGGTGTGTGTGTGTGTAACTTAGTAACTTGGCCATTAATATACAGAAATTCATAAAATAGGTACCAGATAGAGATAAATAGTGGGGTTGGTGTAATTTAAGGTGAGGCTTCAGTATGACTGCTGTCCAATGACTGAACCTAGTAAAATAATAATAGAACATAAACAAAATCTTTTAAGGTGCAGCCAAAAGAAAAAAAAAATGGTGTAGATATACAGTCCCAGCAAATTTATATGTGCACATATGTTGGCATACAATCCTAAAGTCAAGGTGGTAAAAAGACACCTCTTACTATGAACACTGTAAATAATAACTCCAGTAAGATTTCTCAACTACCCTAAGCAGCTAGCAACTTACCCTAAGTATACTAAAATTGAGAAACATTAGTTCAAATACTAGAAGCTGGAATATATAATATTAACATAGGTTACTAGAAAGAAGATGGGCAATACCAGTGATACTATTTATCAAAACATGCCAAAAATAGCAGTGACTTTAGGTATATATGGATAATTGTAATGTGATAGATAGATATGCACACACATATAAAATGAATAGCTTATATTATGAATAGCTTATATTATAGCCTAGTGATACTCCTCTGCATAGATCTTTACTGGTGTTGATCAATTCTATTTTTCATAAAGAAGAAGAATTTTTGTTGTTCATAAAGAGTCTTCAATCAATTTAGCTACAAGTTAGGCTGTGATTAGAGTGATGTTTTAACATTAGAAAGATTATTTTTAAAATGTGCTATGAATTTTTCTTTCTTCTTGTCTCATTCTTCTCCTGATATCTACCTGTGTCAGATATAGGTTCATCTTGGTGAGAACACTTAACACAGAAGAATTTTAAAGATAACATACATGAGAAATGGTAATTGCATCAATATTGTTATCACTATATAACTGCTTCCTGTTTCTGAGATAATGAGATATGTTTTCACTCTAAAGGTGCAGATAGCTTTCCTGATGAAAAGCAAGTACAAATATCTAGTAATAAATATACATAACTCTTAAAAAAGATGATGATGATGATGATGATGAACTCTATAAATTTATGTGAATAAATATTTCCAGTGTTACTGTTATTTTAAAATAGACTGATTTATGGTATATATTTAGACAATCTAACTGACATAGAGTTATTCCCCAAAACACTCTATCTAGCCTCTGGTTCTCACTTTGCTCTTTCTACCCTTACTACTGAGAGCTTTGCTCTTTGGAACTAGTTGATCTGGTCACCAAACTCATTCATTTCTCATCTTGTTACATATATCGTCCATTTCACTAACTACTATGCATAATTCTTTCTTCTCAGAATATTGCTTCTCTAGAATTCCCTTCTTTTTTTTTTCTACAATTATTACTGTGGACTTTGCTTCTTGCAGCTGGATAATCTCTTACCACCTTCATTTCAGTCATCCAATTCACTTGTTTTGTCATCTTCACATTATTGATATCATGTCAATTTAACCAACCATCCACACCAACCACTATGCCTAATCTTTCCTCTCCTAAACACCATTCCTCTGGAATCCCCTCCCGGTTTATGTTTCTTCTGTTGTCATTGACTTGCAGCTGTTTAAGAAATCAACTTCACTGGTCTTAGAAGGCCTGCTAAGGCAATGGATATAGCTTCTCTTCAAATCCAAAACACGAAAAAAAAAAAAAAACGAAAAAAATAAATGCAGGCACCATGATAATAGCATTTCCTTATTGAATATAAAGTCTATGTACATCGATAATAATGAAAGCATCATAATTTAATCTGTACAACAAGCATAAAAAAAACCAAACGATTTACTGAAGCTGTTTCCATTTAATGTGTAATTTATAATAATTCCTGTAAAATAAACTAGGGGTAAAACATTTACAAACACAAGGGGAACATAATATTTGAATACAGATATTGGTTTCAAATTTTGGCACAAGGATAGCAATTTTAGGGAGGGGGTAAGTTGATTACATCGACCCCAGTACTTAACTGATACTTATTTTATCGACCCCGAAAGGATGAAAGGCAAAGTCTTCCTCAGTGGAATTTGAACTCAGAACGGACAAAATGCCACAAAGGATTTTGCCCCGCGTACTAACAATATTTTACTCTCGAATAAAAAATTTCAACCTTTCATTACACTTATAAAAATATGAAATCAAGTATGTTAAATGAGCAGCATACCTAATAAAAGATATTTTCATACTTGCTATTCACAGTATTTATGCTGATGATTCTAACACGACTACCTTTAACCTTATCAAATAGTCAGAATTACAACTTCAACATTTGATAATCTTTCTCTCAATACATTAAATAATTACAGTCCTACAGAGTAGTGGATGCGACTACTCATTTCCTGTGTGTGCTGATGATTTAAGTTCAATCTTATATAATGGGCATATGTGTAGAAATATGGGAATACAATAAGAAAATACACAAAATTCAGTTTAGATAAGAACAGAAAAGAGCAGGTATATGAATACATACAAGCATCTTACTTAGTTGATAGATTCAATATTATATATCTTAATGCTGTTCTTGAAAAAATATCCTTTTAGTGCAATAGACTGCTGTAACTCATAAGACTTTCTTTTATAAGACACAATTTTGTGTTAGTGTCCAAAATAATATTAATGCATTTTTGTTGACATTAAATAAGCATTAATTCTCCACACAAAAAACAAAAACAATAAAGTATATTAAAGTAACCTTTAAACTGAACACATAACAGATCATTAAAAAGACATGCCATCAATTTGCTTTTAAACATAATAAATCCTTTGGTAGTTAGAAATACAATGTAAAATAAATATTAAAATGTTCATATACTACTACAACAACAACAGAAGTAAAGTAATTAATGATGCCTTGATTTCAAAACAAATAAATGCATAATCTTACAAAAACTAGTTTTGTTATCTGTTTAAAAGGAAATATTCTATTAACTTAGTGTTAGTGAAGATCTAGTAGTATTATTTTAGATTCATGTGTTCAGTAACAGATAGATTTAGATTTAAAGAAGTAATCAAAGCCTATCATCTAACAGTTCATTTATAGTTTCATTTGTAACTAGTAACCTCTATTAGATTGACTTAACATTAATATGTGCCAGACTCCAGTCCATTTTGGCTTAGTTTCTATGTCTGGAAGCCCTTCCTAACACCAACCACTCCAGAGAGTATACCGGGTGTCTTTAACGTGGCATTTTTAACATGTCACCGGCACGAATGTTTTTAATGTGTCAATCCAACCCATGCTAGCATGGAAAATAGACATTAAATGATGATGATAATGATGATGATGATGATGATGATGATGATGATGATGATGATGATGTATGAATATATGTATATACATATATTTATATACATATATCATCATTATCATCATCACTTAATGCCCATGTCCCATGCTCACACATGGGTTGGACAGTTTGGGAGGATCCGATGGGTACAAAAACTGCACCCTATTCCACTGTCTACTTAGGCATGATTTCTATGGCTGGATGCCCTTCTTAACTCCAACCAACCACTTTAAAGCATGATTTTTTTAAAGACACCAGCATTAGTGAGGTTGCCATGAAATATATACATACACACACGTGTGCACATGTGCATGTGTGTGTGTGTGTATGCTCACATGGTGAGGCTCAAAGAGTTCTTCATAAATGCTAAAAAACTCAAGTTTGAAAGAAATAATTACAGAACTAGTAAGTTAGCTCACTGTTCAACCCGACCTATTATCACAGTTTTATGTTTTTAGTTAATAGACAAAAGTCAGTTAATGAAATACTAAATAAAAAGATGAGTATGAAATAGGATAATACACATTAAAGTACAATAAATCTCATTGTTTTGAAAGTGATGTTTAGATCGAACAATGTAGACATGAAAATTTCATCATTTTTCTCTAACATGAAGAGCACACAAGATCATAAGCACAAAATCCAATACATCCTTCTTTTCATGTACTTTGAGGGAAATTTAACTGCTATTTCTAGAAGGTCAAGCAACTGCATAGAGCAGAGCAAGGAAAATCTAGAAGACAGTTTCACTGAACAGTTGAAACAGTCAGTCGATTTACACTATTAATAATTTAGAAAAAACAAAAAGTTGTGAACACCCCAACTAGTCATTTTCTACCCTCAATAGAATTTAAGGTAGCTGTGCATAAAACAATATACAAATACATTGTGATAAACATAAAAAATACTACTGATGTTGAGTATATATATTCATACATTCTCACAACCTAAGGGATATTGGTGGAATATTCCTATAAATATAAAAAACTTCAGCTAAATGTAATCACAACAGCCATGGTATAGAAAACCAAAATTATGTTCTACTATGGAGGTCAGCTGATTGGCAGATGTGAACATTTCACTTAAAATTAGTGACAAAGAGAACAATTATGGTTTAATGTTTTGAAATGTACAACTTCTCAAGCCAGATAATATATCCACGTTTCTTACTTTGTACCCATTATTATTGGTGCATTTTGTTATGTTACTAAGTGTTTATGTAATAGTATGAAAAAATGGGGTTTTAAACAAAGAAAGAGACAGTCCAATTTGTATTTTGTGTTCCTGAAATTCTGTAAGTGGAACAGTGTACATATGCAAGACTTCTTTTGACCCTCAACATGTAACTCTATACTTTTGTTGTTATCTAAAGTCTAATGATGGAGCTTTGTATCTAAGTTTTAAAAAAATAACCCCTTCTTTATAGGAAGAATTCAACAGATTAAAACCAGACAGAACACACATAGACACACATTATTATATCATATTTGCAAGTAACACTACAAAGTAAAGAATACTCCTTGGATATTGTAGAGTAAATATATTTATTATAAAATGATAGTTCAAATGGGCTACTAATCCATTAATCCATTGCTGAGATTACAATCTGAGGATTGCAATTTCAGCAAGAAACTTACAGTAATAGCAGTCATTTTTAGCTATTTTAAAATACTCACACACACACAAATACACCCGTAGCACTTCCTCTCCATACAGATACATAGAAGGTAAATATAGATATAACATGCTTGACTTTAGTGTTGTTTCATTATCTTGGCACAGCATAAAAATATGATTATTAAACAGACACTATAATTTCATTTATATAAAACAAATTTGGTTTATTTTAAACTAATGAATTGGCATTAAAAGATGTTAAATGTTTTGGGGTTTTTTTTCCATTCGAAATATGTTTATTGGAATATAACATGCATGCAAATGATACAAAACCACATTAAAATCCAAATCTAAAACCGAAGAAAGCACAAACATGAGCGAAGAAGAAAAGAAAAAGGAGAGGAAAAAAGGAAGAAAGAAAAAACATCAAGTCAACACCAAGTGCCTCAATTGGTCGCAGACCACAAGGTTCAACGGAACCCAATGAAGCAAGCCAACAGCCAAGCACCCTCATGGGCATCACCTGAAACCCCAGTAAGGCGAGCCACCAATGATGACAAAGACTTCACAGTTAGTGGCCAAGCCCAGCCCCTCCAAATGTCTCAAAGATATGGTTCACTGACAAGTCCCAATACTTAAGAATTTTGTTCGGAAGCAGTGACCTTCCCATTTACCACAGCATCCAGGATGCAGGAGGGAACAAAGGAGTCACTAACTGTGGCATCCCAGATGAGGCACCTACCTCTTACCCAGGGGAAAAGGGTAAGACCATATGGTCTCTTTCCATCACTTCTGGATAATTCCACTAACTCCAGAACTGAGGGGATATTAACCCAAGCCAGGGCCTGCTTAAACAGACTGATATTCAAATTCAGGTGAGCAGTAAAGTAATATTCCATTCTATACTGGGCACGAAGGCCTGGAATTTTGGGGGAGGAGAGTAGTCGATGTTATCGATCCCAGTTCGT
>JAOPUL010000002.1:57038542-57049677 GCA_027564515.1 Octopus rubescens | reverse complement strand
TCTACCAAATTCACTCACAAGGCTTTGGTTGGCCCAAGGCTATAGTAGAAGACACTTGCCCAAGGTGCCATGCAGTGAGACTGAACCTGGAACCAAGTGGTTGGGAAGCAAGCTTCTTACCACACATTATGCTGATTATTATTAATATTTATATATTATTACTATTCCCATCTATATAGAAAAAGTACTGTTTAATTCTGGAAAATATACTGCTGAACATTAGTGAGGCACAGCTATATTGTACAAACCTTTCTTATACTGCTGTGTACAATATTTAGTATTGACAAGAATAATGTTCAACTTATGAACAACTAAACTTACAAAAAAAATAAAACTCTAAGACAATATCCTATTCATGAGTAAGGGAGTTCCTCAGTGTGTGTGGATAGATAGATATAGATATGTAAAATATAGAAAAACAGTTTCTTAGAGAAGGTGATAACACAATAACAATGCAAAACAAACATTAAATATCAAAAATTAACAAGAACAAAGATAATGAAATGTTACCATAGAAATATTTAATCAGTTTTGATATTTTGGGTTAATAACCCCTTTACAAAAGTATTAAGAGCACATGAGAAAGATAAATTATGTATTCATCATGTTAGTGAGGTGTGGGCAGAGTAAGCTGTACATACTCCAGCAGAACTCTACTTGCTCCCTCCCATAAGGTCCTCACAAACCTGAAGTTGCAGGTGAAGAATTTTCATGACTATAAGAACATCTAAAATGTAACCTCCAAGTTCTCTTGAGCACCACCCAATGGACTGTCTGGGGTGTATCATCAAGAGAGAGACCAGTGGCATTCCTACAATGTCAAGAACATGATGGGTAACATGTACAAGAACCATCTGATCCTGGCTCTCAGTCACTTCCATGGTGGCATTAAGATCGACCTTGGGGCTGAAGGTGAGTTCATTGAATAACCTGTGTTTTTAATATATCCAGTGGAATACATGCCATTTTTTCTGAAGCTATATTGTACTTTCTATTTAATATCTTTGTTTTTCTTTGTATTTTGTTCTCAATTACCTGCACACACAAACACATACACAGGCACACATTATTCATTCATTTATTTGACTGCAGCTTCTTCACAATGTCTACTTGTATGTGAAAATCAGATGCATTTTTATTCATCTTCTATTGGTTTTATCTAGGCAGTAGCAGACATTCTGGTGCATATCTTTTTAAATACTATCCTCTATTTCTGGAATTATTTACGTCTAGCTATATTCTTTCTTTGATAATTCTTGCTGCACTTTCTAGTTAAGAACATTGACTTTAAAGATGAGAAATCTTTATTTATTGGGATATGAATGTTTTTTTTTTTAATTTCTTTTTAGAAATTTATTTTTATTCACGTTTAGTCTTATCATTATTATTGTTTTACTATTTTATTTTTAAACTTATTAGCTTCACACTCAAACTAGCTTATATCATAGTTTTAATACTTATTCCTAAGTTAATTAATGTACTTGGGTAAAGCATAGATTTTACAATATTTGATTAACTCATTTACAAATATTTTGTCTTAGAAACTTTTTGAAATGATTATTTTGAAGTATTTCAAGTATTTCCTTCTTTCTATTTTTTACCAATTGATTTAATGCATCCTTTTTTCATTTCAAACAAATTAGATGTTTGCAAGCACGATGGTATGGTTAAGTAGTTTGGTTGGTAACCACATAGCTTTGGGTTGGATCTCATGGCATGCCACCTTCGTTAAATGTCTTCTACAATAGACTTAGGTAAACCATAGCCTTATAAGTGAAATATAGCACACAAAAACTAGATGGAGGTTTGCAGAATATGTGTGTATGTGTGTGTCTATGTATATGTGTACAGGTGTGTAACTATATTTAACATGTTTGTGTACACTTGGATGTGGGAAGGCATTTGCTGCAGAAACTAATCACAGAGAGAAAAAATTCTGCTTGACTGGAGGACATGCATTTCTATGTCATTATGCTCCATCAGCTATGGACACCAAATCCATTATTCATAGCCTTCTAAGAACAGCCATCCTTATATTTAAACAACAAAGAGTTCATTTTCTATTGTGCACCAAGCTTTGTCAGGTTGGAATTAATTAACTAGGATGTATGAAGCAGCATTGATTGAAATACAGGTATAACAATCATATTTAACATGTTTGTGTACACTCAGACATGAAAAGATTATTGCTGTGGAAACTGCCTCATGAAAAAAATTCATCTTATCGACAATATGTATGTAAACATTGCTGAGATATGAATGATGTTATTGAACCATAGAATGCATGTGTTTCTGCATTAAGCTTCATCAGATTTGAGCACTGAATCATCTGTTATTCACAGCCCACTAAGAACAGTCATTCTTATACTTAACAGCAAAGCGTTCTAAGCTGGAATTAATTAATTAGAGGTGCATGAGGCAAATATAAGAACAGTTGTTCTTTGTGGTCTATATATGATGGATATGGTGTCCATATCTAATGAAGCCTAACAACACAGAAACGCATGCATAGCAGCATGTTTTCACATATACTGTCTATAAGACAGTTTCCACAGCAAAGGTCTTTCCACGTCTAAGTGCATACGAATGTGCCAGATATAGTTGTGCACACCTATATTCCAATCAATGCTGATTTGTGCACCTCTAGTTTATATATATCATCATCATCACCATCATTGTCCTTTAATGTCCGTTTTCCATGCTGACATGGGTTGGATGGTTTGACTGGAGCTGGCAAACTAGGGAGGGGGGTACCAGGTTCCAGTCTGATTTAGCTTGGCTTCTATGGCTGGATGCCTTCCTAATGCCAACCACTTTACAGTGTGTGCTGGGTGCTTTTAACATTCCACCGGCATATATATATATATATATATATATATGTATATATACATATATGGCTGCATGATTAAGAAGTTTACTTTGCAACCACACTGTTTCAGAAGTGTCTTTTACTATAGCCCTGGTCCAACAAATTAATATTATCATTTCCTCTGTCAACAAAACCTTTGTTGGCTTTGTTTCTTCAAAAACAATTGAAACAAAGAGAGCCATTACTTCAAAAACAGGTAAGGGTTAGTGACTAGAAGGGCATTCAACGGTTAAAAAATACTTCAATAATATTTTAATCTAACCTATGCTAGCATAGATAAAATTGATGTAAAATGAATGAAATATGAGTGTACAAGTGTATAATGTGCACCTAACTCAATAGGAATCTTTATCTCAGCCTTACATTGATGATTAATACAGATGATGGGGGGAGGAAATCCTTTGCGTAAATACAATGTAAAATACTTAAATTTAACTACATTTAAACCTTGTCTGATGCTTAACATTGAGAAACAAATATTTCTACACCACCTCCTCAAAACAACAAAAAATAGGGAGAAACTGAAATATTCTGCTAAATTAAAGGCAAACAGAGAAATTGGCATGACATGTGAACAAAAAAAAAAATGAAATAAAAAATAAACATTATATAAATGATAGGAAAAAGTCAGGCCTCATTCTGAAACAGGAATTAAAAGTACAAAGACATTCCTCACTATTTCTGACCATAAGCTGCATTTGGTTACTAGGGAGATTACCTAGTAGAATACTAGGTTACCTAGTAGAATAATTCTACATAACAAGTGACAAATGTTATTTCATTTTTAGCAAGCAAAACCTCACCAATTTCAATGAAGTTCTCCAGTGATAAAAAGCATTTAAATGTTATTGAACATGTCTAACTTGGAGGACAAAAGTATTGTTTCCTCCTTTATTTCATTTTGTTTTTCCTGTACAACTATAGTTGATACATAACTTTGAAAACTTAATTTTGGCTTAAATTGGCTAATAATATAAAAAAATATTATTTACTATCTACAACAATGTGAAATAATGATATTACAAAAGTGCATCTACAGAAGATAAAAATAAATTCTAAAAACAATTCAGAATATTTAATCTTAAGTAGATTTGAACCTTCATTCTATGCATTACATTGAACAATAAATTATTGGCTCTACTTAACCACATCACACCTCCCTCCATCACCAGTCAAGTAAAAAAAAAAATTAAAAAAAGGAAAGTGAACAATTCTACTATAAAGGCAGCAAGAAGAGAAGCAAAAGGATACAAAACTACTATATTTTATTTTTTAAGTTATAAGTTTATGTAGCCAATATTCAAAGACAAATTTTGACTTGTTTCATCTATCATTCCATTGATCATTTACTTAATTAACAAAGAAATTACAGTAATGAAAAATAATAACAAAGAAAATTGCTTTCAATCCATAGTCAGGGATTGAAATAAAATGAGTGAAAATATATCATTGAAATATATTAATATAAAAAAGAAACTCTGATGGTGATAAAGATTGACTAATGAGGTATTTTAGATACAAAATTGGGCTTTAGTTACTACTAGATGACCCGTGACTAGTTGGGTCATGTTCACTTACACACACGAACATATACATAAATATATATATGTATCTAACTCAAGTACTGTGATACGTACACACACATGTCTCTAAGTACGTAAACACACGCACTGGCACACATACACATACAGATACACATGGTGGCAGTAGGGCTGTGGAAGAGAGAGAGAGAGAGAGAGAGAGAGAGAGAAAGGGAAAGAAATAACGTTAAGAAAGGGGGAGAGTTAAAATAAATAAAAGTTAAGGATGCTGTCTCTTTCCCTATTACTCATCCCCTCTCTCTCTCATCTCTTCCTTCGCTCTCTCATCCCTTCACTCTCTTTCTTTCTCTCACCACTCGCTCTCTCTCTCTCTCTCTCACTTACCTACAGAATGGACAACAAAAAAGCAAATGCATTATTTCTTTCAATATTCATTATAAAATAAGATAAATTGAATTTAAATGAATTCCTTGCTATTTTTTGAAAATATTGTCCATGTCCGATTTGCACCAAACTTGTTTTATTCAGAGTATTTTCTCATTATGCATTATTTTGGCTATATATGAAGGTTTGCAGGGTTATGGTACTTTCGGGGTATTTTTACCAGTATGCACCATTTTGGCTATTTACGAAAGTGTCCCCTAAACCCGCAAATCTCAGGAACCCGGGGTCCAATTTACACGAAATTTGTTTTATTCCATTTGTATTCTCATTTCAGAGGCAACTCGCTTTCAAAGTATTTACCCATTATGCGCCCTTTTGACTGTATTACATAACAGATGAGCAAGCTCACATGTAAAATCAGAGTTTTAGTAGTATATAGATTATAGAACCAATGTTGTATGGTTATTATTATTTATTATCTAGTTCTGTGTGTATGGGATATATCATCATCATCATCATGATATGATTCTCAATTTCTCCCCTACGTTTATGCGGGAAGCGATTGGTACGAGGCAAAGCACAACTCTCAATTGTCTCTGGTCTGTTTTTTGGGAAGTGAGTTGTACGAGGTGAAATACGACTGTCGCACTCAAATGTCATATGGAAGCGAGGCGACGCCCCGAGCGTCAAAAGTCCGGATGGTATGGTAAGCGAGCGCTGAAAGTCCAGTGTCGGTGGCATGCTAAAAGCACCCAGCACACACTGTAAATGTGGATGGTATGAGAGAAGCAAGCGATTGAAAGTCCGGTGTCGGTGGCACATTAAAAGCATCCAGCACACACGGTAAATGTGGTTGGCGGTAGGAAGGGCATCCAGCTGTAGAAACCAAGCCAAACCAGACGGGTGCATGGTGTTAGCCCCGGCTTGCCGGCTCCGGTCAAACCGTCCAACCCATGCTTGCGTGGAAAACGGACGTTGAAGGATGATGATGAAGATGATGATGATATATATATATATATATGCACACACATACATATATATAATATATGTATGTCTGAATGTGTGTGTGTGTGTGTGTGTGTGTGTGTGTGTGTGTGTGTGTGGTACGATCATTTATCTTCTGAGTAAAAGTACATCAGTTTACAATAGATTTCTCATTTTAAAAAAATAAAATGAAGACGTCATTTGCTATGTCATGCCTTTACAATCGCATGCTCATTGGATATTATACGTAGGAGGTCCACCACATATGTGTATGTGAATGAGTGTGTGTGTGTGGTGCATGTGTGAGTGTGTGTGTAAGAGAGAGAGAGAGGAAGATAAATACACACATACACACACATACCACACATACCACACACACATACACACACAAACATGCACACATTCATGCATGCATATATATATTTGTGTGTGTGTGCATATGTGGGTGACATAAACTGGCACAATTTTGTCTGTCTGGGATGCAAAAGTGCTCCAGTAATTATTGGCATAAATAGAGTTAGTTATGCTATATGTTGAAGTGAAAATTAATATATGAGTAACTCAGCTTTAAAGTATATCATATTAAGAAAATAGAGATTTAGTTACTTGGATTTTTCCCTCCGCATGTATATATATGTGTGTGTGTGTGGGGGGGGGGTGTTTGTGTGTATACAGATATATAAATGCATATACATATATGCAGGCGTGGCTGTGTGGTAAGAACCATGGTTCCGGATTCAGTCCCACTGCGTGGCATCTTGGGCAAATGTCTTCTACTATAGCCTCGGGCCGACCTAAGCCTTGTAAGTGGATTAGGTAGATGGAAACTGAAAGAAGCCCATCGTATATATATATATATATATATATATGCATGTATGTGCCAGTGATACACTCTCTGGAGTGGTTGACGTTAGGAAGGGCATCCAGCTGTAGAAACCAAGCCAAAAATAGACTGGAGTCTGGTGCAGCTCCCCAGCTTGCCAGTTTCCAATCAAACCATCTAACCCATGCCAGCATGGAAAACAGACGTTAAATGATGATGATGATGATACACATCACTCACACAGACACTTATGCACACACACACACATACTCGCATAGACACATGCACACATCACTCATACAGACACCTATGCATACATGCCGACATCACTCACACAGACACATATGCTTATACCACCCACACAGACACAAACACACACACACACACACATACACACACACACACCAAAGCATACACTGACTTGTTCCTTCAGCCACTGACTTGTCACTTCAGACACATACATACACATAGTTACCCACCTTAACTCCACTAACTCTTCTGCCTCTGAAAACCAAATTTCAGCCACTGTCCTTTTCCCAATTGCCATATTTTCACCATGTGAACCACACATACGTTCCTCTAACTTCTCCTTTCCACCGGATTCTTTCCTCTCCTCTTTCTGATGAAGGGCTATGCCCGAAACGTTAATGGTACTCTTTTTCCAATACACTCTACTGTGCATTCTCTTAACTGTTGTTGTTTTTTTTTTTTTATCATTCATTACTACTATATATATATATGAATTAATATAAATCATATATATATATATATATATATATCAAAATTATGAATTAAGGGCTCTCGGAGAGAGCCTGTATTACTAGAAATAGGAGCTAAAGCTCCAGCTTGTTAAGATACAGTCCGATATTGTATTAGCAAGGGATTTGCATCTGTTTTTGGTGAGGCACCATTGTCTAATCAGGTGGATTGAAGGGTTTCTGCAGTTAAAAAATGTGTTGTATGTATCATCATCATCATCATCATCATTTAGCGTCCATTTTCCATGCTGGCATGGGTTAGACCAGAGGTGGGGAACCCTTTTACATTGGAAGGCCGCATTAAATTAGTTGTAATATGATAAGGCCACATTCAAGAAACTTCAATTAGATATTCTTCAAATTCTATACATTATTTTGTAAAAATATAACTACTATGTATTAATTAACTTTAAAAAAATGAAAGAAATTGTTAATTCTGAAATTAACTAACCTTTTAATGACTTAAAAGATTTGTTCTGCAAAATTTAGATTCATTCAAAAGGCCATACAGAATAGCCTAAAAGGCTGCATGCAGCCTTAAGGTTGCTGGTTTTCCACCCTTTGATTAGACGGTTTGACTGGAGACTGGCAAGCCGGGGGGCTGCACCAGACTCCAGTCCATTTTGGTTTGGTTTCTACGGCTGGATGCCCTTCCTAACAACAACTACTCCAAAGAATATACTGGGTGCCTTTAATGTGTCACTGGCACTTGTGTTTTTAACATGTCACCGGCATGAGTGTTTTTAACGTGTCACCGGCACAAGTGTTTTTAACGTGTCACTGGCACGAGTGTTTTTAACATGTCACCGGCACAAGTGTTTTTAACGTGTCACCGGCACATACATACATATCTTTTATCTTTTACTTGTTTCAGTCATCAGAATGAGGCCATGCTGGGGCACTGCCCTGAAATCTTTTAGTCAAATGACTCGATCCCAGTACTTATTTTTTCAAGCCTGGTACTTATTCTGTCCATCTTTTTTGCCGAACCGCTAAGTTACGGGGACGTAAACTAACCAACACCGGTTGTCAAGCGGTGGTGGGGGAGAAACACAGACACAAGGACACACACACACACACACACACACATATATATATATATAACAGGCTTTTTTCAGTTTCCGCCTACTAAATCCCCTCACAAGGTTTTGGTCGGCCCGAGGCTATAGAAGAAGACAGCTGCCCGAGGTGCCACGCAGTGGGATGAACCCGGAACCATGTGGTTGTGAAGCAAGCTTCTTACCACACAGCCACGCCTGCGTCTAAAATAGTACGAGTGTAGTGAGACAATAAGGTAATAAAATAAGAAACGACGGTCGGGTGAGATTGGGTGACCGCAGTATGAACCTGTGAAGGCATGTTGTTAGTTCATTGTTGTTAGGCTCTCTTGTTTATGATAAGAGGTCAAATCAAACTATTGCGATACATTTAGTACGACGCTTTGCAGTCTACCCAGCTTCATCTGCTCTAGTATTATTATTCTTATATGTTATCATTTAATACTACCTACAGTTATGAAGTATATATATACAGTGGTATGTGTGTTACCGAAAGAATTTTACTCGCTATACAATAAACATAACTTGGTTTAAATATGAAGACTACACGTTCGATACCCGAATTAGTTGGTGCTTGGGCAAGGGACATCATTTCACTTTGCTGAAAAACTGAGTTGCGTCTGCTGCAGAGTATTACCTCACAGAGTGTCAGTCGAAAATGCTGCAAATATAAGATGCAAATGGTGTCTTGCTAGCTGCGGCACACTGGATAATGGTTGATGCTGTGGCGCTAATCTAGTTTAGAGACACAAAGTCTAGTGCAATTCTAATAGAATAAACAGAGAATGAGACATCACATCTGTGGACCAGGAATTGTTTTGCTATTAAAATTACCGTTTCTATAGCTAGGGTATTGTAGTAAAATCTGTTAAGCTATTTGACGAAACCAGTTGGTTAGTTCTTGTGGTTTCATAACATCACGTGATCACGTGATCGTTCAGTCTATCTGATGTTGTTGTACATCGCTGGTTACAATGCATTTCATTTTGATTTTAGCATTCAAATGATGCCACCTCGCTGGCTAGGCATGCAGGCCAACACTCCCCACTGATGGGAAGGATATTCCATCGTTGGATTACCCATGTATAACTGAGGTGACTGGAACAACGTGAAAGGAAGCGTTTCACTCAAGAACACAAAGTACCGCTCGGTCCGTGAATCGAACCAACGATCTAACGTTCGGGAGTGCAGCACCCTAACCACGGGGCCGCGTACCTTCACGGTTTCATTAGATATGGTCCAATAAAGTATCGAGATGGCAGAGTCTTTAGTGTGTCGAATAAAATGTATAGCAGCATCTCTTCTGGCTTTTTACATTCTGAGTTCAAATAACATAGGGATCCATTTTGTCTTTCATCTGTTTAGGGTCAAGAAATTATGTACCAGTCGAGTACTGGGGTCAATGTAATCGACCCCCCTCTCCTAAGAATGATGGCCTTGTACCAAAATTTGAAATCAAGGCGGTAACTTGGCAGAATCGTTAGCGCATCGGATAAAATGCTTAGCGACATTTTTTTCGACTCTTTACATTCTAAGTTCAAATGTTGCCGAGATCGACTTTTGTCTTCCATCATTTCTGTGTCGATAATATAAGTACCAGTTCAGTACTGGGGGCCATATAATCCACTTGATCCTTAACCGAAAATTATTAGTCTGGAGTTAAAATTAGAAAGAATTATATATGGTCCATCGTTAAACATGTTACTCTCATTCGATGCAGCAGCTGAGGGCTGGAAGAGACCTCGGGGCAGGCCCCATACCAGATGGCTGGAGGGTGATTGGGGGAGGATCTCCAGAGGTTTGACGTCACCTTGGATGTTGCAGAGGGACTGGCACACGAGACCACCAGTGATGGAGAGCACGGATGGACCTGGTCGGCTCTACGCATGACGATACCTCTGGGACCACTAAACTGGGATGACCCAAACCCCATCAAACAAGAGCATGAAGCAGCAGCAGCAGCAGCAGCAGCAGCAGCAAGCATTGTTAAACATGGTAATTGGTGGTGCATATATATTTCAACCCTGGATGGGACGCTGGCCCGTCACAGGAACATTCATTTTTTGCCAGCAGAGTGGATCGGAGCAACGTGAAATGAAGTGTTTTGCTCAAGAACATAACGCATCGCCCTGTGCGGGAATCGAAACCACAATTTTAGGATCATGAGTCCAACACCACTAACCACTAAGCGACTGCATTTTTGTTTATGTAATAATACTGCGTGAAGACGCGTTGTGTTCTTGAGCAAAACATTTCGTTTCACGTTGCCCCAGTCCACTCAGCTGTAAGTAAGTAACCCTGGGACGGACTAGGGTCTCATCCAGGTGGAACGTTGTGGGGTCAGTCATTTATACGTCATGGAAACCGAGTAATTGTCTCTATGAGTTCTAGAACTTGAGACAGAGATAATCTAATTAGTGCTCCATCACTAATTACTTATTTCTCAGTTGCTCAAATATATTTCCTAGTATGTGTAGTAAGAGATCTGTTGCTAAATCTTTCTTAGCACTAATCTGTTACTTAACTAAGTTTAGTAGCCGTGTGTAGTTAGAGCTGTTATTGCTAGTACAATCTTGCTACTAAATTATTATTTCGCTATGTTACTCGTGCAGTGTTGTTAGTTCATTGTTGTTAGGCTTTATTGTTTATGATAAGAGGTCAAATCAAACTATTGCGATACATTTAGTACGACGCTTTGCAGTCTACCCAGCTTCATCT
>JAOPUL010000002.1:56973343-56983343 GCA_027564515.1 Octopus rubescens | reverse complement strand
CTTTCATTTAGATGTATTTTAGATCTCAGTTATGTTCCCCTTCATTCTCAGTACATTAGGTACTTTTGTTCTGTCAGGATTTTTACATAAAGGCACTAATCAACAATACTTCTCTTTGCCATGTGCATAGGGGCTTTATCTTCACGCACATTCAGCATTTTCACTCTGACATTCTTATCTTCCATAAACAGTGACCTCTAAACCAACCTGTGATGGGAATTCGACAACCTTGTTTCACCCAACATACCAAAACATCAAATTCTCAAGAAAATAGATTCTGTTTCTATTCATAAACACAACACAGATAAAACGATCACACCCAATCCAAATATTAGGTTTTATGCGCGCCAATGATGTCACTCGATTTCCTATAAATAGCAGCCAAATCTCTCTCAGATCACACACGCACTACTATCTTAAGACAACAAAATACACAGCAAAAATACATTGGATAATATAGTCCTGTATACTACATTCTATATCTGGAACAAAAGCAGGGTTGTAATGGCTGAAATGAAATCGGACATATGCTTACTTCCTGCAAAGTTTGAGGCGACATAGAGTTAAAGAATAGTAACTAGGTTTTACAATTTTTGATAACTACTTCAGTTGATCACACGTTATTCACATAGTCAGATCTACATCACGAAGCCAGAGTTTCATAATCAGGAAATAATTCAACTCTAAACAGCTGTTAGTTTTATTCAAAACTCAAATACGCCCAACATGAGAATAAATTTCATACATCTGGAACAGAATATCCATCACGTAAATATACATTTTAGATGTGTACATAAAAACCACAGCTGCTCACCTTCCAGCCTTATTTAATACGCAGTCCTTTCATTCAGGAACATTCTCATCTAATGTTACTAGAGTGAAAAATGATCTGCAGAACTAACTCCACTAAATCCTACATATACTGATGACAAAACCTTTCGGTGGTCGGTCGAACAGATACAAAGGAAAGCCAAATCTCTCTAAAATCACAATTTCCAACAACAACAATATATATATATATATATATATATAAACGACGTAATCCGAGGTAATTCAAAGGGTAGCGTAATCCAGGCATAGTCCGATGTAAGGAAATCCAGGAATCAGGTACTCCAAATCGTTGTTGGAAGAATGTAGAATGGAGCATGTGTAATAATAAGTAGTGATGATCAATAAAAAAACAACAACAACAACAGTCAAGAGTACACACATGTAGAGTGTATTGGATTCACGCTCGGATGGAAAAAAAGAAGAAAGAAAAAGAGTACATTTAACGTTTCGGGCATTGCCCGTCGTCGGAAAGAGGAGAGGGAGAAATCCAGTGGAAAGGAAACGGTTAGGAAGGCACGTGTAGTTCACATGATGAAAAGATGGCGCCATCTTTTCAGAACTATCTATTTGCTATCTTTGACTATGCATCATCAGTATCACACACACACACACACACACACACACACACACACATTTGTATATATGAAATGAATTCCTTGTATAGTGAAAGGAATCATGATTTGATCTTCATTAATTTCAATGACTCAAGTTATTATGTGAAATATCCTAGCAACTTGACTTCATTATTGATATTTCATAATAATTTTGGAGGTAAAAGACACCAAACTGTACAGCAGGAATAATACAATAAGGAAAATCATTAAAATAAGACATATTGTTTGGTAGGTATTAGAAATAAATTTCAAAATGCATATAATTTAGCTAATAGTACAAAGAAATTAATAGAGCTCATTGTTTTAAAATAGAATCTTATTTTGAAATGTTGAACTCAGAACATAAGTGCTGGTATTTGTTCTGACTAGAGTTTGCCCTCCAGGAGTTCATAAAATAACGAATTAGTTAAGAAAAATGGTCAATTTAATTTATTAACCCCTCCCCTCCCAATTTATACAGTAAACTTTTGTTTAAAATGTTTTCAATGTAATCAGATTCATTATTACTTTTTGATAGATAACTTTTTATTTACCCATATTCCAGAATTATATAGATTAACACATAATTTCAGAGAACAAGAAGTGCTAATTTTAGCATCAAACTATTGTATCATCATCATCATTTACCTTTAACGTCCGTTTTCCATGCTGGCATGGGTTGGACGGGTTGACTGGGCGGGGGGAGGGGCTGCACTGGGTTCCATCGTATATCTGTTTTAAATACTTTTTCCTTAAATTTCAGAACTTTTAAAAATTTTACTTTAACTACAGATTGGGAAGTTGAAAGATTTACAAACTCACCACCAACACTGCACAGTGCCTATGTCATAATAAAAAAGAAAAAAAGAAAAAAGGAAAGAAACTCTATCGTAGTCCATTCAGCTATAAATAGAACCATAAAAAGTTACTCTTTATATCTATAAGCACAGAGGTACTGAATAATTCACAAGTATTTTATTAAATAAGATCACACAGCTGAAATCCTTGCATGAGCTGGAAGTAAGCAGCGTGTTAAATACTCAAATGTATATATCAAATGGATGTATAATGTGAGTTTTCAGTGATACTCTAGTAACGAAATGGTTTATGAGTCAATATTACAACTGCACACAGTTCATCTATAATTTCATTTTAAATATATCCTATTATTTCAATGTGATAGGCTGAATTGCTTGATCATTCCCTGAAATGAACTCTTTATATTCATGAATGAAAGATCCATCTCTTTTATTCTATTAACTGTAACTACAGTAAAAGGATGGTTAGTGTAAAAATATGTTATTTGCATGTCTAGTCTTTAGTGATACGACAATGATAAGAATAAAAAAGAACACTAACAACAATTATTTCAAATAGTTTTCAATGTCACATACTATCAGAGAACATAGTAGTGGACTATTTACAACATGCTAAGTTGCAGCTTCTGAAACTAAAAATTATTGAAAGATTTTCAACATATTTCTAGATAAGACATCTTACTATACTGCACCTAATTGTGGGGAAGAGACAAAAACCATTTTGAGACAAGTCACTTGTAATAGAATAGAGCCAATCCAAGAATCTCACCTATAAGACCAGAAGTATATGAGCTTAATAACTGTTTCCATGGACATTTTCAGTGTGTGAAAGTATTACCTTTACCAATGAAAAGTTGACAAATAAAGAAATACCCCAAATTAGACAACCTAAAATATTATATCTCCTGAATCCATGAGTTTAAATAAATCAAACTGTTAATCTATGACAATATTCATTCAATGTTTTTATGGGTGTTTTTCTATGTTAGCATGGGTTAAACAAATATATCATTGAGGCATTTTTTGGCAACCAGATGGTGTCATTTCTGTCACTAACCCTTACCTGTTTTTCAAGTAAGGAATCTCTAATTTCACACAACTTCAAAGATGTAGAGCCAATGGATGATTTGTTGACATGAAGATGACAGCACATTAATGCTGGTAGCTCACAGATTTTCAGAGATGTGCACATGTAAACAATTGCACACATACACACACGTATGTATATATAGTTATGGGTTTCATTCAGTTTCCTTCAACTAAATTCACAAAGCATTGGCTGACCCAGAACTATAGTAGAAGTCACTTGCCAATGGTGGCATGTAGTGGGATTGAATCTGAAAGCATGTGGTTGTGAAGCAAATTTCTTAACCACACAGCTATGCCTTTGCCTATAAATTCATACAATCCAATAATATATTTTGTAACAATTTGTCATAAAATTTATAAAACAATTCCATCTGTAAATTCAATCTTAAAATATACAAGATGACTGTTTTAAATCGTTGAAATACATAACAAAAGATACTAAGTACAATATTTAAATATAAAATAAAAGATATTTGGCAAAATATTTGAACAAGCAGGTTCTAAAACTTACAAAGTAGAGAAACTCAAATTAAAAAGTTATATAAATTGATTATTATATTTATATGCCTTAATAAAACACAAAACAAATGCTTTTATTCTTAATACAAAGCAGACTGGGATGGATATACAACATTGTTCTTGTTTACTCATTTATATATAACTACAATGCTTGGCAAAGAGAAAAAAAAAATTAAAAAATGGAATTAAACTATATATACAAAATAGAAGAGAAATCTTTCATTTTTATTTATTTTTTTCACTGAAGAAAAGAAATAACTAAATTAATCGATAAAAACAAAGTTTTTTTTATAATTTTCTTTTTATTAAAATACCTTTCAGACAGACAGTCAATAGCTGGAGAAATATTGCATAAGATAAAATTTTAAAAGAATACATAAAAAAGATAAAAGGGAGATATAATAAGCAATTAAAAGTTATTTATTTATTTTTATTTTTAAAGATAAGCCTTCAAAATTAGTTAATTCTTTCTCAATAATAATAATAATTGAACTAAATGGACTTTTTTAAAAAACATTTGTTTAGCAAAAAAAAACCCCAAAAACTTTCATCATCAGGATTGGTATGCTATTTGTCACAAAAGATAGGATTATTGATTGTTGGAGGTTTGAAGAAGTCAAGTTCAATAAAGTATGGAAAAAAAATAGTATGTGAAGTTTTCATTTATTTATCTTTGTATATAAATATCTGAAGGACACAAAGAAAATCACTTTACAAGGTTACATAAAAATAAAATGGCTATGTATAATTGATGATGGCTTTTATATCATAGGAGTTCAATATAAACTTTCTTTTTACTTGTCCAAAATACAGATTTAAATTCAAGAGAACATTTGGAAACCAAAGTTATTCTCAAAGTTTAGAGCTTTTAAACTAGACACATATGCAAACATATTTTTGTTATTTCTGGTACTATTTTTCTTTTACGTGCCAGTCTGTTAGAAAACAGTACTCATCTGTTGTAGAAGACTAATTCATGCACTTGTACAACCAGTCAACTAAGGCGACATTGCATGGTCATTTGACCTGCTAGTAATAGCAGTCAAATCTCCCTAAAATCACATATCATACCCTCTTAAAAAAAGGACATATTCAATAATATAGTCTAAAGTAAATGTCTAAATAGATGGGATTACCATGGAGAGAATGTCTTTACACACAGGTCTATCAGCTAGATTAGATCAGACCTGGTGTTAACAAACAAAAATATGAAAATGAGGAGCAAGAAACAAAACTGTAATACCAAGAAAAGTCAAAATTTACAAAAACAAAAAGAACAGAAAAAAATGATTCTGAATGAAGTCAGAAACATTTTGTAAATGTACTTACAAGATAAAAGGATTTAAAAAGAGACTAAAGGGTAAAGCAAAACATTGGAAACTAATAGGAGATATTAACACGTTACATGCTTTAGCAGATATCAACTTCAGAGTTTGCAATAGGTAGAGAAATAAATGGTTCAAGAGAAGGTTTTAAACAATCACTTGTTTGGTAGTGTATCAGAATTATAGAAATAATAATTCAGATGTTTAGTATAAGTGTAAGGATCATCATCATCATCATCATCATCATCATCATTTAGCATCCGTTTTCCATGCTGGCATGGATTACATGGTTTGACTGGAGACTGGCAAGCCGGGGAGCTGCACCAGACTCCAGTCTGTTTTAGCTTGGTTTCTATGGCTGGATGCCCTTCCTAACTACTCCAGAGAGTGTACCAGGTGCCTTTAACATGTCACTGACACAGAAGTTTTTAATGTGTCACCAGCACGACTAATTTTAAAATTCTTTAATAAAATACACAAGGCATGGCTGTGTAGTAAGTAGCTTGCTTCCCAACCACATGGTTCCGGGTTCAGTCGCACTGCATGGCACCGTGGGCAAGTGTCTTCTACTATAGCCTCGAGCTGACTAAAGCTTTGTGAATTTGGTAGACGGAAACTGAAAGAAACTCGTCATTTATATATATATATATACACACACACATGTGTGTGGGTGTTTAACACCCCCCCCCCCTGAAAATTGGTGTTGGTGTGTTTACTTTACCTCCCTGCAACTTAACAGTTCAGCAAAAAAGACCGATGGAATAAGTACTGAGGTCAATTCATTCAAGTAAAAGATAAAAGATACACACAATCATAAAATGTTGTTTATCATGCAGAGTCACTGATCTTAACCAATGAGATTCCAGTAGGCAGTGACACACAAAGATGACTGAATGAGGCTCAAAGGGCAATAAATGGTAAATAAAATCTTTCTTATCTTCTAAATATACCACAATTCTTCACTCATCACATTCCTATTCTTTGAATCATACAACAGTTTCTTTATATGATTAAATAGAAATATTGTACCTCCATGCATACTGAATGTATATTGAAATACTTTTAAATGTTAACTTGAAAAGTTAACATAGTAATATTCCTTTCTACTATAGGCACAATGCTTGAAAATTTTTGGGAAAGGGGTTAGTCTATCACATGGAACCCAGTACTTGACTAGTACTTATTTTATTGACCCCAAAAGGATGTAAGGCAAAGTAATATTAATAACCTTCTAAAGTGGTGAGCTGGCAGAATGCCTAGTGGCATTTCGTCCATCTTTACATTCTGGGATCAAATACCGCTGGGTTCGACTTTGCCTTTCATCCTTTCGGGGTCGATAAAATAAGTACCAGTTCAGCACAGGGGTCGATTTAATTGAATTAGCCCCTCTCTCAAAATTGCTGGCCTTGTGTCAAAATTTGAAACCAATATTAATAACCATCTGAGACCCTCTAAGATTACAAAATCTTTTTAGCTAATGAAGATCAACGAGTTATACTTTTTAAGAAAATGAATAGGAAAGTAATTAGCTGAAATCTTTTTTTCCTAACATAAAAAGTGTAAGCATGTAAAATAGACTAAAATGAACAGTTGTTATAAAACCTTATAATTTATTTCAGATAATGTGATTGTTATGCAAATATTTATGAATCATCATCATTATAATGCTCAGTTTTCCATGCTTGCATAGGTCAGATAGAGTTTTATTGAGGCAGAATTACTATGGCCAAAAGCCCTTCATGTTGCCAACCCTCACCTGTTTCCAAGCAAGGTAATATTTCCCCATAGCCAAACGTTCTTGCAGAATATTGGAAATGAATGAAATTGCTTGTATGATAGTGGCACTCAATTACAACTCTCACACAATGTCAAGACAAGGAGATGAGCACAGACATTACATACATGCATGCATATACACAACAGGCATTTTTTCAGTTTTCATCTACCAACTCCATCACAAGGCTTTGGTTGGCCTGGAACTATAGTAGAAGACACTTGCCCAAGGTACCATGTAGTGGGTGTGAACTCGAAACCACATGGTCGAGAAACAAACTTCTGAACCACACAGCCATGCCTGTGCCTATAGCTATTTTTACACCTATGAATATAAAATATATTTAGAGAAAGCCAAATAAATTACTCAATACCAAACATATTTTAAAAGTATATTGGACAATGCAATTATGGCAATATTATACAAATGATCATATAACATGAAATTTTACAAAGTATGCTTAGAACAAACTTTAAAAGATATTTTTAAACAGGTTATGTAAAAAAACAAACTGGTGTTAATTCACTTCTTCCACATGTAAAAAAATTATAACTTCATATAAAAGAGTGTTATGTAAAAAAAAATTCCAAACATGCAAATGTATTAGAAAATAATTATATAAACATTAATTAAATTTGGAACATATTTAGAATGAGCCTCACAAAACATTTCTAAAATTACTTCAACTACTTATGTGTGAATGAACTATAAATACAATTAAACTTTTAAAAGGGAGATCTATAATATAAAACATTCTTTATGCAGATTTTTTGTTTGAGTTATTTAAAGAAGACAGGAGACTATTATTGTAGAAACTCAAATATAACTTAATGAAAGAATAGAACCACTTATTGAGTAGAACTATTTGTTTAGCTAGACAAAAGAGTATTAGCTTTTAAATAAAATGATCCAGAGGAACAAGAAAGAGATTTTAGGATTTGGGTAAAGGAGGATTAGGAAATTGAGTTTTTTGGGGGTTTTTCCCTTTCCTGAAAGAAAGCAATGACATAAGTGGGAATGAGTTTGTTCAGAGAACAGCAACAGTAATAGGAAATATGTTATTTAAACAGTTTGTATACAAAAGCAACTCAAGCCAACAATGGAACTTCTATGTGGTTACTTGACTCACGAGAAATAGTAGTCAAATCTCTCTCAAAAATACACCATACCATCTTGAAAAGGAATGTATAATATCATATGAAGGGATAGTCATAGCCAGAAAGTCTTTGACGAGGTCTAATCAGTTATAGCTAACCTGAAGTTAAACATCAACAACTAAAAAAACCCATCTATCAGAAGCAGCAACAGTTTCATTGTTGTGTGATTTAAAAACTTACAAATGTTTAGATACACAAATCACACTCTATAATTGCAATGTCAAGCAATGCCATAAATTCCTCACTTTTAGAAAAAATATTATTTCATTTTTAGTTATATATCTCTTCCCAAACCGATGTTTACCACAATTAGTTGCATATCTAGCTGAAGTAAACTAGTATAATGACTTTCTTTTTGTAGTTTTTCCCATAATCTTCCAATGAAAACTGGTCAAAAATCATAAAAAATGGGATGAGCTATTGTATCAAAGTAAAAGTCATATCCGAAACATTAAAATTTACTTTTAACAAAAGCATCCACATATTTTGACATCATTTTAGGTGATTAGAAATAATTGACCATTAAAAAGTTTTCTAAAATGACTATTATTTGTTAACAAATGAATAATTGCCATCATGGGCAGTGGTGGCTGGCTTAAACTGGATAGAGATTGTCACGGTCCAAATTAGCTAGTAGTTGGTGTTTCTGCCTTTCTATACAGGTCAATGGATTACATCTTGCTTGTATTTTTCATTTTACATCATTTCTATAGCTGAATACCCTTCCTAACACTAACCACTTTACTGAGTGTAATATAGTATAATCATATTTATCGAAATAGAAAAAAAAAAAAAAATGCTTTAAAATTAAATTTGTGAAAAAGAGTCTTATATGTTTTCTTTAATTTCTTACAAAGTAACCATGTTATTTATCAAATATGACCATTGTCAGTCTTATTATATACTATCAGTTGTTCATGAATGGAATGAAAAATCCAAAAGAGCAGAAGAGGAAGGATAAATAAAGCCTCAAGCTGTCAGACCCAAAATTTTATTTTATCAGTCCACAATATTGTTTTGAACATAACGCAGGTTTGTTCCACATATGAAGAAAATCGGATGCTAACTGTAGAAGTTATTGATAATGATGCTTTTATTGAGTTAGTTTCTCACCCAGGGGCCGCACTAGACAAAAACTAAAAAATTTTATGATTCCATAATAATGATGGGAATATGACGCATGAATGCTCCAAATTTGAAGAAAATCGATTGAAAATTGTAGAAGTTATGACGACACAAATATTTTGACCTGTTTTTTTCTTGCCCGGAGGGCACACTAAACAAAATATTATGAATGCACAATAATGTTGGGATCATAACAAATGTGTGTTCCAAATTTGAAGAAAATTGGATGCAAAATGTAAAGTTACTGACTAATATGCTTTTTTTGAGTAGGTTTTTCAGGGGCCATAGTAACTAAAAAATTTGAAAATTTTATTAGTCCATGTTACTTTCGAGATCATAACAAATGTGTGTTCCAAATTTGAAGAAAATTAGTTGCTAATTGTAGAGGTTATGCAGGTACGGATACACACACACACATACTCTGCTTTATATATATTAGGAGATAGATATTTAACTTTTTTAAAAGAATGTCTATTTCGAGAAAGCAACTTTATTCTTATTATGTTGCCTTTTCAATTGAGGCAGGAAATCTTTGGAACTTGCTTGAATAATTAATATAATTTTCAAGAAATCCATTACATTTTAGATAACAATTAAAACTAGTCTCTGAAGTAATTGTCTGAAGATCTTGAAGGCGGGATGCCCTTCCTACCGCCAACCACATTTACAGTGTGTGCTGGGTGATTTTAACTTGCCACCACACCGGACCTTCATCACTCGCTTCCCATACCATCGACATTTACAGTGTGTGCCACCGACACCGAACTTC
>JAOPUL010000002.1:56939275-56953909 GCA_027564515.1 Octopus rubescens | reverse complement strand
TAGTGCGTGTGTTATCATTGGCTTCATCGACAAAATGACGATCCCTAAATATAACAGTATATATATATATATATATACACAGACACACACAAACATATATACCTACATATATTCATAGAGCACAAAAATACAGAATACTATGAAGAAAATACGTAATTGTGTATGTATTATACATACACACACACACACACACATATATATATATATATATATATATATAGAGAGAGAGAGAGAGAGAGAGAGAAACACATATGTCTCCATATGGTTTTTAAACTGTCAAATTGTTGTTCATATTCTTATAGATTGTATCATTCCAAGTAAATATTTTCAAAAACGCTTATGTTTGTACAGCATCCCTAACTTTCCATCAATTCATTAGGCAATCAGTCAAAAACTATAAGTTAATGTTTCAAAACAAAATTTTTTTTTTATTTTTATAAACAGAAAGAAAATCAAATCAAAAGAAAACTTATTATGCTAACAGTACAGAAAAATGAAGTGATTCTAAGAAAAGCCGAGTCAGAGACACTACAGAGGATGGTTGCAGAGTGCCAATGCCGCCTGGCTGGCTATGTTCTGCACCTGCCTGACGAACGACACTCAAAAACAGTGATGAGATGGAGTCCACCTGGTGGCAAACAGAGGTAGAGTTGCTCCAAAACCACCTGGTGGCAAACAGAGGTGGGGTGGCTCCAAAACCACCTGGTGAAGAATGTTCCAAAAAGACCTGTTGGCGGTCGGCATCACCTGGCATGGACGAGAAAAAGCTGCTGCTGATCGCAACTGTTGGCGAGTTTTCACTGCTCGATGCGTCGAACGGTGTGGAAGAACCTGAGACTGAGACAGAACTAAAACAAAAGTTACTGGCTTAAACAAATTGTTAGTTACAGAAGTTTCAGTTGTAATATGAGTCTGTGCATCAGCCATTCATTTTTCAACTTAAAATCTTCTAATATAACATTTTACTAATATTTTCAGTGAATGTAGAAGAACAGTTCCTGTTTTAACTGTTCAAGAAAACTATAATTTAAGTTTTTATATTTCCTTTAGCTCAACATGGAGGTTAAATAGAATTATTGATTGGTATAGTGTACACAGTTGTTGATGTCCCATTTACTTTCATTTTAACATGAATACAGTGAGATAAAAGAAGGAAACAAATTTCATTCAAATAAATTATAACTTACACAACTAAACAATTATGCATTCTTTAATAAAAGCAGTTTTCAATGCATACATAGATACATCATCATCATCATCTAACATCTGTTTTCCATGCTGGCATAGGTTGGACTGTTTGGCAGGAGCTGGCAAAGCTGGGAGCTGTGGTAGGCTCCATTGTCTGGGCATGGTTTCTATGGCTGGATGCCCTTCCTAACCCATATATACACATGCACATATAGATGCATGCATACACACATATATGTACATGCATATACATATATGCACATATAGTGGATAGAGTATGGCTGAATGGCTTAGAAGTTCTCTTCACAATCATGAGATACAGAGTTCAATACCAATGCATGGCATCCTGGGTGAGAGTAAAAGAAGCCAACTTTGTTATTAGGAATGTCATTTTAGCATAGTTTCCACAACTGGGTGCCCCTCCCATCCCCGACCAGTTTAAAGTGTAAATAGGTTGTCCCTGACAAAACTGAGAAGTCCCCTTCACCCTTTGTTGTCACAATTCAGTTTTTCTTTTATGCCATGCCTTTTATAGCTGGATACCCTTTTGAGCACAGACTGTTATACTCCATAGAATGGGCACAGTTTATAATGCCAATGGCACTAGAGAGGCTGTTCTCAATGACAGTGAAGAAATCCCTCCACAATATGCTGCCTCTCTCTCCTGGCTCCTTCCATTTTGGCATGGTTTTATGAGATGCCCTTCCTAACACAAATTCCTTTTTATGTTATATATGTACACACACATGTACATGTAATAAGTTAAATTGCTGGACCAGGCGATGAAAGTTAGAGAGAGAGAATCATAACCCAATTAATTAGAAACAGAATTAGAAGAGATAAGGTGCAGTTTGGTATTGTGCCAAGTAGAATTACTACTGATGCTATCTTCTTAGTCAGACAACTGCAAGAGAAGTATTTAGCTCAGTGTAAATCATTACACTTGGCATTTGTAGACCTGGAGAAAGCCTTTGACAGAGTCCCTTGTTCTGTGATATGAACTCTGTGGAAGCTAGGAATAGATGAATGGCTTGTGAAAGCTGCACAAGCTATGTACAAGGGTGCTGTCAGTAATATGAGAGTTAGTCGTGTGTACAGTGATGAATTTAGTGCACAGGGCTTGGTTCTCAGTCCCCACCTATTCATCAGTGTCCTCCAGGCCATAACAAGGGAATTGAAGACCAGTTGTCCTTGGGAACTACTATATGCTGATGATCACACTCTCATTGCGGAATCTGTAACAAAACTAGAAAAGAAATTCCAGATGTTGAAGCAAAACTTGGAATCAAAGGGTCTTAAAGTTAACTTAGCAAAGACCATGGTTCTAGTAAGCAAAAAAATAGACAGGACCCTACCCTACTCAAGTAACTGGCCCTGCTTGATATGTAAGAAAGTGCAGGCAGTAATTCCATACGCTGTACTCAGTGGAAGCTATGGACACAAAGAGGTGCAGTGGAATTACCGGTAGGTTAATGGAGAAAGTAGTTTTTATTTGTGGAAGATGTGCAGGTACCATAAAGTCCAAGGTCAGATGGGAAATTAATTTTCTCAAATGCCCTGGAGGCTCCCTAGAGGTAGTAGATGTAGATAATTTATGTTACCTATTTGACTTAATTAACAGTGGAGGAGGCTCTTCTGAAAGTGTAGTCACTAGAATAAGAATAAGATGGAGAAAGTTCAGAGAGTTACTACCTCTGTTGACAAACAAGGTCTCTCTCTCTCTCTCTCAGTGAAAGGCAGATTGTATGATGCTTATGTACATACAGCGATGCTACATGGTAGTGAGATGTGGGCTCTGAATGCAGGGGACATGTGAAGAGTAGAGAGGAATGAAGCTAGTATGCACCATTGGATGTGCAATGTCAGTGTGCATGTATGACAAAGTGCAAATGTATTGAGAGAAACGTTAGGCATAAGAAGAATCAGATGTAGCATGCAAGAGAGAAGACTGCACTGGTTTGGTCATGTGAGGTGTATGGATGAGGATAGCTGCATAAAGAAGTGCTGATCAATTAAAATGGATGGAACTTATGGAAGAAGTAGACTCAGGAAGACATGGGATGAAGTACTGAAGGTGGATCTAAAGATGTTGAGCCTTACAGAGGAGATGACAAAGGACTGAGATGATTGGCATTTTTGCTGTGCTTGAGAAGACCGGCCCATTACAGCAAACATCATGTCCTAAAACCACTCAGTTATGCTTTTATGTGTGAAGCTGTCTCTCCTCCGCTCTCTTTTCTTCTTATCATGGCGAACATTCCACTTCCTATTTTCATCCCCCTCCATACATGGTACTATGCAACTGTTGTACCTACCCGGTAGTAGTATTGCCACATGTTACACCCATCTCTTCCCAAACAATCTCCACCCTACCCTGAAACTATTTCCATTCCTCATCATCTTGCTCTCTTCCCACTCTGCTATACTCCATTCTAAACACCTCTCTTATCTGCTATTATGACCCACCTACTATATCCCAGTATCTATCTTTATATCTCCCTCTCCACTGCTCTTACACCTTGCACATTATTCTACTACTTTCTGTTTTATTCTCCTTCCTGAGTCACTTCTATATCTCCCACCTTACCCCTCTACATATTGATATTTCCTATCATTCGCACTTGCACCCTTGTTCATCACTTATACAGTAACCTCAACCTCCCCCTGTTTACTCCATTCTCACATTTTTATGAAAGCATCCACCTTTATCCCCTCCTATGATCCACCATCCATGTCCTCTATTATGCTCACCTTCTTGCTCTTTGAGAGTTTCTTGTAGCAGCACCCCCATCACTACTTTCCTCTTATCTCCTTCAGCCATATATCTCTTCTAGTAAGACCTCTGTACTTGTCCCTCTATCATACGTTAGCCTTTCAACACTTGTCATACTGCTACCCAACTCCACCTTCTTCTCCCTAATACTTACTCTTTGTAGTGGGAGCTTTTTCCTTTTCTTTTTTTTCTCTCTTCTTTCCTGTCTTACAAGTTACATGGCAACCTCACTTGTGCTGGTGACATGAAAAAAGCACCCAGTGCACTGTGTAAAGTGGTTGGAATTAGGAAGGTCATCCAGCCATAGAAACCATGCCAAAGAGGACACTGAAGCTCAATGCAGCCCTGCAGCTCCTTGTAGAACCATCCTACCTTTGCCAGTCTGTAAAGCAGACGTTAAATGATGTGTGTGTGTGTGTGTTTGTATATATATATATATATAAAATTAATATAGAATGTCTATAAAGAAAATATCCTACAAGAAAGTCAAAATATAAAGCAAATGAATGTTTAAGTAAATGTGTTAAATACAACTTTGAGCTACTGACTCAATTCTATGTTTGAAAATCTGTAAAGAGATGCAAGTATTCTCAAGCCAAAATCATAAATGTTGAGTATGTGCATTCACTTTACAAATTCACAACCACTCCCATCAAAACATGTGAGTAACAAAAACAAGTCGAGTGAACAACATACTTTATAAGTAAATGAAATTAGAAAACAATGAAAATAAATTAGTCATCAAATTAGACAACCAACTTAGTGAGGGTTTGTGAGTTCCTGCCTACAATAGTCATTTTGGTGTGCCTGTCTTTAAACAGAACATTCAATCAATTAATTGAGAAGCTTAGGAACCTAGACAAATATTCATAGCATTGACAGTCACCAAGCTTCAACACAGCCATTTTACTTCAAGATATATAAGTTATTAGCAGCAGTACCTGGCATTGGCCAGGATTACAACAAAACTCTTAAGGCCATAATCAAGGACACGCTTTCAATTAAAATTGACTTTTGGAGAAAATTTATTGGAAAACACCAAAGTTATAGAGAAAAAATTCTACCATCTACCAAATTCACTGACATGGCTTCAGTCCAGGGCTATAGCAGAAGATATTTGCCCAAGGTGCAGCACATTGTAACTGAACCCAAAACCACATAGTTGTAAAATGAACTTCTTAATCTTACAGCCAATGTCACACATGAAAGTCTATATCAGCATGAAGGGTAACAAAGCTGATGCAGTGAACTGTGTGGAAGGCCATCATACATATATACATTGTAGGATTATATATCCGTATTGGGGTGAACAAAACAGGTGCATTAAACAAGGATGCCTTGCAGTAACTCATATCTGAGTTATCTTCCTCAACACCAAAAAGGAAAACTCACTTTTCATTTACCATGAATCAATAAAATTAATATCAGACATAGTATTGAAGATGATATAATTAACTAAAACTATTCCAAGCAGCAGCATGGTTGCAGTCCAATGATTGAGACCATTAAAATAATGATATATGTATAAATAAAATGGTTTATTGAATTACATTTCTATTAAGTATTTTAGTAAAATTCTATTTATAGCAATTTCAGTCAAATCTGTGATTCGAATTATTGTCCAAACATTTGAAATTAGATAATGCTGAGTTAAGCATAATTAAATCTTACATTTATTTTCTAAAGTGTATGTATTTACAGAGAATTGAAGATGCAAAAACAATAAACAAAAATTTATGAGTGTACATACACACACACACACACACACACACACACACACACACACACACACCTCAGTTCAATTCCTTTGTTAAATCAATCAGGGAAGACCTGTCAAAACAAATGCATTACCAATTATTTTTATATACTATATAAAAATACTTTTCTCTCTCACATACACATGCACAAATATGTCCATATATGTAATATGAAAGAGAGATCAAGAAATCATTAATCCTCACAAAAATGAAAATTTGCAGATTAGATACACCTTCTCAATTGCAAATGTTTAATATTACAAAAATCCTAATAATTCTACTTGTTAAATACATAAACCTGACATTTAGATGCACATTTTTACATTTTTCTAAATGCAATGAAGTCACCAAACACAGATATACCTGCAAGCATTTCACAAACAACACACACACATACATAGATTAAACATTTTAAACAATTATCTTGCTAGTAAAATAAAAAATATAAATGAATGCAGCATAATACATAATTAACAAACATTAAAACTAATGACATGTTTTCTTATTCTTATATTTGTTTTAAACTTTACTTAATCTGGATACCTGAAATTATTTCTCAGTAAAATATTTTGAGTTTTACACCTTTTTATATACTTAACAGTATGCATTTATAGAGACTTTGAAATTCACATGATACACATAACTCTTCAGTTTAACTTTAGTAAGCCATATTATTCGCATAAACGATGAAGCATAAGAATTTAATCCTTTACCTAAATTATATATGTTTCTTAACTTCTAAAATCTAGAATTTACAAAACTGAACGGCATGAAAGTAAGTTTCAATACATAATATATAAAAAAAATATAATTGCATTTAATTGTCTTATAACTATTTGATTTTATAATGTGTGCATACTTATACTTAAGTTCTTACTGACATTAAATAGTTATCTGTTTGAAAAACATAGATATACATATGGTAGCTAAATATATCTGCTTTCATGCTATATAAAATTTATGTAATGTAGTCTTATTTCATGAAAAATTCAATTTCATTATTCTCTGCTCTTTGAATATTAGGCAATAACAAATTAGATTAATTCATTGCTTGACCTAATCAAAGATTTTCAATTATACTTGAGAAAGTGATTATGGATATCAGGCTTCAATTTTTTCTGATAGCATCAATCTTTTGGATACCAACAATAGTTTATACAGAGTATGTAAAGTTCCTACACTGTCTATATACATACAAACAAGTTTTTTTTTTATTGTATATCAGCCATGATGTCAAATATATTTACATATGCTACAATTCTACAATACAGATGATTTTTAAAATCTATTTGTTAGAATAGTGACTGATGCATCATGTCACATTCACTTACTAAACAAAAGATAACCAAAGCTCTAAAATTCCAAAATCTAACTAAAAATATCACATATCTGTGATATACATTATACAAATCATAAGCAGCTCTCCAAAATATCATCAAGGTAGTAACCTCATGTTATCGCTGGCACAACATCTGTATGAAGGAATGAATATGAAAGATACTTCTGGTGTTGATTAATAGAACATTTTCATCAACTCTTACACTAAATGCAAGCCAATCCTTTTAATATTCCTTTCTATACTAGGCACGAATCCTTTTAATATTGTTGCTTGAATAGAAAGCCAAAACTATTTCTTTTTCACTATCAGTCTCCCTTCTCAGTGATTTTCAGCACATTTTCCAGAAACCTGAATCTACCAAAGAACCTTTCTCTAACATTTGCATCACATGGTCATTCATCCTAGAGAATCTTTGGCAAGGTTTTTTAATCAAGCAATTATATCTATCATCACCATGGGGGTATAACAATCAAGACTAGTTTGCCAAAAATAACATTCATTACATAGGTAAACTTTCCTTCAACGGCAAACTACAAATATTAGCTCCCTACCAACAGTATCCTTCTTCATTTCTTTAATTCTTAATTACACATAAACTATATTGATAGCACACTCAATCAGGCTAATCCTTTTATTATGGAAGTCCTGAAGAAGGTGTAGACTCTACTCATATGTCTCATATTAACAAATGAAAAATTCAATATGTTAATGCCTGTGAATAATATAAATTTTAATTTGTCAACAAAATTACAAAGTCCTTTAGATAGCCTATGAATAATAATTTAATTCTTAGTTCTTAAACATCTCAAGTAATCATTCTTGACAAATATGCAATCTGGAAGATAGTTACTGTTAATTAAACTGCTGCATGTTTCTAGTCAAGTAATTTGATTTAAGAACCTCAAACTAACTATATTAAAATCAAATTCAATGCCTTCTTAATTATGAAGAAACTGACAGATTTAACAATCAATTTTGCAAATACACTTCTTAAAACAAATGTTGATGAATATGTCTTTTTTATAATACATGACCATCCAACCCATGCCAGCATGGAAAACGGACGTTAACGGATGATGATGATCCTTTGTATTTACTATCTGGATCATCATTAACAATAACCTGTTTGCCACTAACAAAATTTCAAAGAGGAACAAAATATTTGCACACTATGTCCTTGCACAAAGCACTTTCACATTTTTTTAAATGGAAACAGTTTGATGTTTTTTTTAAAAAAATAATTTAATTAAATTTATTTAATACACAATATCAAAAAGTCAATTATATAGAGAGCATTAAAAAAAAAAGAATAGTGAGAAAAAAACTAACAAACAAAAATGCTTTATTTGTAAAGAAAACTATCTGAACCCTTTAAAAAAAAATGAGAAAATGTTACTTAAAATCAAAGACTTTCTTTAAGTAGGAGGCAATAAAGTTATAAAAAAAGTTAAAGGAAATCTTCAACATAAATAAAATAATTTATGTAATTTTTTTTTATATTCTAATAGAAAAAAAACTTTTTTAGTATAATTTAGCCCAACGATCATTTAAAATGTACTATAATAATTGATAATAGTCAAGAAAAGAAAAAATTGTTTCCTACAAAATAGTGTCAACTTTAGATTGCTATAAGAACTGGGAAATTTCTTAAACTAAACCAGTCGATGATGGAGTTACATTCGATCTTTCGGTATTGGGCGAGACCAGGGATGAGAGGCTGGTCTGGGAGGTCCAACAGGTATTGGTTGAGAGCCTGTTTGAAGACATCTGTATAGCAAGAGGTCATGTTTCTAAGACTTATTGGGAGGGAGTTGAAAATTTTCGGCCCTCTTATGGCAAAAGAATTTCTTCGAGAGTTCTGAATAGCAGCTGGAGAGTGGTTTGAAACAGCAGATATATTGCAAAGTCGCCCTCTTCGTGCATTTCTTTTGTAATGTGATCAGGTTTGAGAGATTCGGGACTTATCCCTCAAGCGCCAAGTGTAAATTGCTGCGTAGCGTTCACATCTGTGCTCAAGGGAGTAAAGCTTGACTTTCTTCAGTTGCTCCCAGTATGAGAGTCCGCTGACAGTCGTGATTTTGTTGAGGAATGATCGCTGGAGCTGTTCTACTACTTGACTTTTCCCAGCTCTATATGGAGACCAGAATTGTCTGCAGTATTCAGTGTGACACCTTAATAGGGATTTCCATAATGAAATCATTAAAATCTTGTCCCTAGTCTTGATGGAGCGGAGAGCCCACCCCGATAGTTTTGAGACTGCTGAGATTTTCTGTGATATGTGGTTGCTGAAGGTTGCATCATTGGACAGGATCACTCCAAGGTCTCTGAGACTTCTGAGACCAGATTTACCGAGATATACCTAAGTATCTGCAAGCCATGCCTACCTCAATGCAGGGAAGACAAAATGAAGAAATCACAAAGAGATTTTTTTTTGCTCTGACGACGTGGCGATGAGACGTTTTCTGACTCTTGAACGATGGTGCATTAATCATATGCGATCAGGGGGGATTTGTGATTTCTTCATTTTGTCTTCCCTGCATTGAGGTATGCATGGCTTGCAGATACTTAGGTATATCTCGGTAAATCTGGTCAGAGATTCAGCAGCATTCAGGCCACATAACTCTTGGAGCCAGTCATGTGATGACAAGGAGTGCGATAAGTTTTGCCAGTTAATTTGAAGTTGAGCTTATGCCACGCTTCCCCTTATGACGGTGCATATGGTTTTCTGTCTTCACTTTCTGGTACCGAGGTTGAGACAAAAGGTATTTTCATTTCAATGACGCCATGGTTAGAGAGGTATTCTGGACATAGTGAATAATCCATGCTGTGAATGCTGTTGGCATCGCTGGTGAAGATAAGATCCAGTTTGTTTCCCTTGACGTGGGTTGGACCATCAACTTACTGGACCAGGAAGTGGTCTAGGGATAGATTGTATAGATCCCCAATCATTTTCTTCTCCTCAGATGTGCAGTCTGAGTTGGGCAGGGCATCACCACTCTCCCAGTCTGCATGTGGCAGGTTGAGGTCACCCCTTTAGAATGATGACTGGAGAAGGAGTTGACAGCGCTGACATATGCTCCTCCAGTGCAGTTATTAGTTTCTGAAATTCAATGCTGCCTGAATGGTTTGCTGGACTGTTGGGTGATCTGTACACTGTGTAGCAGATTGTGTTATTGGTCTCCAAAGTGACACCAATAGCTTCAATCACCACAGAACTGTACTCAAATGACGTTTCAGCAGCAGTGGAGTTTTTTTTACATACATGAGTATTCCTCCACTGAACCTTCCCTATTTGGCTTTTTGGCACATCCTGTCTTGTCTGAAAGGTGGATGATATCTGGCAATGGCCATTTCTGCATCCAGGCATCCCTCATGAAGCCAGGTCTCTGTTAGGGTAAGGCAGGTTGAAAATTGACCAGGTTCATGAAGGATATTATGGATGAGAGGCACCTTTGAGGCATTGTTGCTTATGAGGCCTTTAATGTTGAGGAGGAGTAGTATGGAGAGAGTATGTTGGTTGGAGGTTCCGTTGGGTAGTTTAGTATCTGGCCTATTGGCTGGAAACTGGAGTTGGTAGCTGGGTGGTCATGTGGAATGGCTTTTGTAGGTAGTAACAATGGGGCTGTAGGACATTCGTCATTTGGCTGACGGTAGGCTGTTGGTGGGGAATTGCAGTCCAGTGCATTTGCCACGTCTGTGGGGCCATTGACTGGGTTGCAGTATTGCGTTAGGATGGTAGGGTTGTTGTACAGTGTAGCCAAGAGCCTATTATGCCCATTACTTCCGGCATTATTTCTTTGCGCAGAAATGTAGCTAGCTGGGCTATATCTAAAAAATTGTTAAGGTGCTAACATTGGAACCTGAGGAGCTAGACCCCTACCTTGGTGCTGCCTAATTTCTTTCACTTTGTACCTTTTAGGTGGTGGAGTTTGCACTCGATCTCAAAGCACTCCCCTCTTTCCTGAGAAGATTGGCAGATCAGTCGGGAATTGGTTCTTTGGGTACCATTTATATGCTTCTTTTTACAGGAGTCCTTTATACATTCGCCCTTCTTGAGTGCAGACTGGCAGAGGGGCATATGGAAAAACTTGCATTTTTTTCCCTTTTGTGCAACCCCGTCCAGGCCTCTCGCCATGGGAAAGGTACTTGTGACAGGGTGTTGGGTGAGGTTTAGCACAGCCCTTGCTGGTAACTCTGAATCGGCAAGTGCCTTTGGTATAGAAGTGACAGGCATTATTTTTTTGATTGCGTTGGGTGGTAGGGTTGGGAGATTTCTCATTGACAGACATTCTTCTCATCAGTATCCTCATCTTCATGGTCCTTGTTAATCAAATTGGAGTCCATGTTGGGTTTTTTTACACAAAGAAACAAACAGAACGAACGAACAACACACACACACACACACACCACATTGCCACAGCCTCCCCAGCCAACGGCCAAAAAACCATAACAATTTCACACCATTAACGCTAATATTGTTCAATTTTGGTGGTGCCAATGGGGCAAGATAACGACCACTTGGCAGTAGCAATGAACAAAGGACAGACAAAAAACAAACAAACAAACAGAAAGGAAAATACAAAAATAGGCAAGAGAGCCTTATGGCACGAGACAAGCAGACAGACAAAACCAAATTGACAGAATGTGGACATACAAACATTTTAAATGAATATACAATGCCGTACGGCTGTAAGGATGAGACAAATAATATGAGCGCAATTGAGGAAATATCCTAAAGGATCTGAAAGGGAGGTGAAAGACGGAGGAAATACCAGAGGGGGCGAAGAAGACAAGAGAGAGAAGTCGCACATGATTATTCTTTAATATATATATATATATATTATATGTGTGTGTGTATGTATATGTGTGTGTGTGTGTGTTTGTGTGTGTGTGTATAATGTTGAACAATGTAGAAAATTGTTGAAAATATTGATAAGCCAGTGCTATCTAAATAAAGTCTCTTGTGATATTTGTTCTTGATGGAGTTATACAGAAGCTTCCTTTTCTGTTGTTGTCAGAAGTACGGTGAACCAGTGATTGGTCCATTGGAAACCTGTCGCTAATGATGCTATTGGATGTTATTGTTCACTAATTATAATGTAAAATAAGTGGATGTGAGACTGAGATGTCCTCTTGATTGGATGACAGACTGATTTGAGTAACATTTCTTGAAGATTTGGTTCAAAAACTGAATGAACTGAGATGGATAGAATTATCTTTCCTTGTAACTTAATAAAATGATTTTTTTTTTCTTTTTAATGGTTTGGTTATGAGGATGAGTATGTCCGTTATCTATGCTGGCTCTCCAAGACAAATGAGTTTAATGAGGTTGATGTTTGCTATGAACAACTACAAATCAATGAAAAAACATGGGCAGGGAAGGAATGTCAGAGGGTGATGATGTTCTGGGAAGGAAAAACTGGGAAACGGATTCTTCTTTGTGGGGTAGTGGACACTGTGGATGATAAGAAGAGATATGGGTGAGTCTATTGGGTTTGAGTTAAGGTTGTTTGAGTGCAAGACCAGACAGCTCTGAAGAGCAGAGACGGCTATAGTAGTAATAGAAGAGGCTGGGTGAGGAAACAGCACACTTGTGAACCAGAGGTTGGTGTATACTAGTGAGTAACTTCAGTAAAATCAGTTGAATGGGACTTTGTTTTGGGTGTTTCCTGTGGATTTGAACATAAACTTTTTAATAATCCAGTAACTCATCCCTTTTAACTCACTGCTGATCACATCTGCATAAAACTGATCTCTTATACAGGTTAACAATTAGACTTCTTTTTACAAAGATTCTCTCTCAATCAAGGTCTATTATTAATCCTCATACACATATTTTATGAGTATATCTTCTTGGTACAATAGTCAAAGATGCAGGGTGAAGCTGTATTTACATTTCATGGCAACTGCAAGCTCTTTGATTTACTTTTGAAGTCTCATGATGAAAAGCTGGAAGCCTTAATGCTAGTTGTGCGAAATCTGTTATGGTTTATCATCATCATCATCGCCATCATCATCGTCATCATCATCATCATCACCATCATCATCTTCATCATCATCATCATCATCATCATCATCATCCATCATCATCTTCCATCATCATCTTCCATCATCATCTTCTGTCATCATCTTCATCATCATCTTTGATGTTATATTTTGTTATATATTTGAATGTATTTTATTGATTGTGTCTCTGAACAAAGATTGGATCTCCACACCTTTATTGAAGTATGATTACACAGGGTTACAAGGAAGAAATTATGGTTAACATGGCTTTTATGGAATAAAGATATAGAATAAAAATGTAATTGAGCAGCACATTTTTAGAAGACGTGGTGCAGGCATGGCTTTATGGTTAAGAAATTTGTTTCCCAACCATATGACACTGTGTGACACCTTGGTTAAGTGTTTTCTACTTTAGCCTTGGGCCGACCAAAACCTTGTGCATGGATTTGGATGGAGACTTAAAAGAAGCTGTCTTTTATATATATAACGGACGTTAAATGATGATGATGATGATGATATGACAGAGACAGTATTACTAAGGAGAGGTAACATTTATCCTCACTTAAATGTGTATGTTCTGTTGAACAAACTATACTGCAGTAGATACCATGAGAGAAACTCACATATTGGCTTTTGGTGCAAAATGCATTCTTGTTTATATCATTAGCAGGGAAATGAATCCCCCACCATCTCCAGCACCGGGACCACCAGATCACATGATTTTGACCTTTCTTGGTCTCATCAATTTTTTCTCTCTCTCTCTCTCCCTCTCTCTCTCTCTCTCTTAGGAGGGAGAAAAATTCAGAGACCTTTTACCTCTGTTGGCAAACAACAGTCTCTCTCTCTGATTGAAAGGAAAATTGTATGATGAATGTATACGAACAGCAGTGCTACATGGTAGTGAGACATGGGCCCTGAATGAAGAGAACATGCGATGGCTAGAAAGGAATGAAGCTAGTATGCTCCACTGGATGTACATTGTCAGTGTACATGTGCAACAGAGTGCTAGTGCATTGAGAGAAAAGTTTGGCATAAGAAGAATTAGATGCAGTGTGTAAGAGAGAAGGATGTGCTGGTTTGGTTATGTAATGCATATGGATGTAGACAGTTGTGTACAGAAGTACCGATCACTTAAAGTGGATGGAACTCGTGGAAGAGGGAGATCCAGGAAGACATGGGACAAAGTACTGAAGTCCGATCTCAAGATACTGAGCCTTATGGAGATGACAAAGGACCGAGAAATCTGGCGCCTTGCTGTATTCAAGAAAACCCATCCACCACAGTTGAATTGATACTGGTGCTGGTGCCACATAAAATGCACTGGTGCTGGTACTGTGTAAAAAGCATTTGTGCTGGTGTCACATAGAAAGCACTGGTGCTGGTACCACATAAAATAGCACCCAGTACACTCTGTAAAGTGGTTGGCATTAGGAAAGGCATCCAGCCTTAGAAACCATGCCAGAACAGACTATGGAGCCTGGTGCAGCCCCTGGCTTTCCAGCTCCTGTCAAACTGCCCAACCCATGCCAGCATGTAAAACAAATGTTAAATGATGATGATGATGATATATA
>JAOPUL010000002.1:56877947-56889697 GCA_027564515.1 Octopus rubescens | reverse complement strand
AGAGAGAGAGAGAGAGAGAGAGAGAGAGAGAGAGAGAGAGAGAGAGAGAGAGAGAGAGAGAGAGAGAGAGAGAATTGCCACTGATATTAGCTTCAGATATGGCACATTAACCAGAAGTGAAGCATATAAATAATCTTGGTTATCTTAAATGTATCACATTTACTTTTGGGAGCAGTTGAGGCTTTTCTGAATATGAAATAAACTGATATAGTGTTTTATAAGAATATAAATGGCTGACTTAAGAGAGCACTATGCAATCAGCCTAGAGGTTAATAGATCGAATTCTTCCATTAGTACAGTTCATGAGAGACATTTAGGTGTCAATTATCAGAGGCTATAGGCACCACAAGAAACAAGTTGCTGCTGTAAATAATAGTAGCACACACTGTATCTGTCAATGATTAATTTATCTTAAAATGTTGATATCAACTCTGTTGCTTTTTTTATGTAGTAACTTTAAAAGGGATGAGCTCTGTTAAGCTATCAACCTCTAGATTCATTAGACGTGTTCTTCAGTGTCAGTTATTAAAAACCTGATGAGTTGGATCCACCAATACTCTTTCATTGGTTATAAACAATTATGCAGATCATAATACAAAGCAACACTCTCATTTTACATAAGTGGTTAGCAGAAGCAATGACAGTAATCTTCAAAAACAATTACTTAGTTTCCTCATTATCCAAAGCTCTATCATTGACATTGTTGGATAATAAGGAAACTATATTATATTACATCCAACTGGCCATCTTTAAAAAAAAAATGGATGATGCCTTAGCTGCAGTCTGAAAACAAAGAACACATGTGTGTATATATGGCTGGGTTGTCAAGAGGTTTAATACCATTACAAAGAACCTTGGACAATTGTCTTTTACCATAGTCTCAGGTTGGCCAAAGCCTTCTTAATGAAACCTAGGAAACAAACTATCGAATTGTGTTGGAGGAATTGGTAGAACTTAATCCTCCACCCTAACAAATCAACATGATGTGTACCTCAAGCAGAGTCCACCCTGTTGCAAGTATTCAGACCAGTTCTCTAGTCTGTGAATAAATTGCTCCTCATACACCTACCACTCGCAGGGGCTTTAAAAACATTGACACAAAATGCTCTTCCAACTTTGAATAAACGATAAGAGAAAGAAAAAAAGAGTATGAGGTGTCATCCATCTTAATGAAGCACACAAATACTTATTATTTACATGATTGTAATTCGACCAGTATTTTCTCTTGTAAAAAAGTCTATTGCAACAAGTAGTTAGCTTTGACATTTAGAATATCGCTAGCAGTATTTGTAAAGGAACAAAACAAAATATTGCATTTCATTCAGATAGCATAGGTTTCTCTTCAGATAGCATATAGACAATTCTCACATTTTAGGTTTTTAACTTATCTTACAAGTATTTTTATCTATCTAAATTACTGTTTACTTCTTAGCAAATAGTAACAAAATAGAGCAGTCATTACAGTAACAATTCATGGAGACAGCAATTTTTCAAAGTGTTAAAAATCAAATTATAGAAGCTGTAATTTAAAAGAATAATTTTTGCAAGCAAGACATACTAAATGTATTGTTTTTTTTTAATAGTAAAATTAAGACAAAAGCTGAGTAGAAGAATGGTACTACTAACTACAATCACTAAATGTGTAGGTAATTATTCAACCTATATACTTTTGTGGTAATTTTTCTATGTATTATTAACTTCGTAGGGTTAACACTTTAGCATTCAGATTACTTTGTGAAATGTAATGCTTTTTTATTCACATTGTTTTGAATTAATCATGCATTATCTTGTCGCTATGAGATTTTGATGCGGTAACTGTTAATTTTTAGAATGATATTGTAGGGTTGGTGTGAAAGGCCAGATCAGGCCAGTTTGAACATAAAACAGACAGAATACTTTGGCCGGTTTAAATGCTAAAGGGTTAAAGTTGATCTTTCAAGGGATATAACTGGTGTGAAATAGAGTATTCATATAACCAAATCTGTCTAGAGCATAATCAATCTCTTAGTAAATCCAAGAACATTTTTTATTAAATCTTGGGATCTATGGTTGTTATTGGGATGGTGAAGGTTTTATAATAACTAAGTGCAACAAAAAAGCAATTTATCAAAATAGAATCTAGAAAGAAAAAAAACAATTTAAATATTAAAATATGATTCACTTTGTATGTTTATTCTTATTATTTAAATGCAGATACATTTTTAAGAATGTATGAACCCCCCCCCCCAAAAAAAAAAACCCACTTAAATCAAAGGAAATAATATTAACTCAGTGACTACACAAAATTAAGAATTATTTATTTATTTAATCAATTTAAATGTCTGCTAGGTATGTAGTATATAGTAACTTTATACAAAATAATAAACCACAAAACATACAAAAGGAGAAAGAAATACAGATGATGAATTTAAATATATTTTCTTGTAGTCTCCATGAATTAGAGATCTTATTTATGGCTGGTAGATCCTTTAAAATAAATTACCCTTCCAGCCTTGGTTTTTATGAATATACATACTATGATATATCAATGTGTAATTTATATATGTGAAACAAGAAAATGGTTTCATTCCATTATCATCTTTCGACAAATGGAGAAAGAAATTCAAATATATTTAACCTTTGTTTAGCATCACAAAGTATTAAATATGACTTATGACCACTACAAGGATACCTTTTAATAATTCATGGCATGTTATTGCTTCACTGTTCAAACTAATGGATAAACTGGAAATAGCTTTGAAAAAGTTGAAAACAATCAATCACTTAATAATAAATGGATGATTAATAATAAACATAATGCTGAATATAGCTCAGCCACAAGCAAAGTTTAGCCTATGAACTTTAGCTCTTCTAATGACATTGTGAACATAGAAAGATAATATTTGGTAGCAATAAGACAAAGTAGAAGCCCAAGTTAATTCAGAATCTCAATTAGATTAAGCTAAAAAAAAAATATTTTTTACTGTTATAATACATTTTTACTTTTATTTGCTGCCACCACCACTGTTTTAACATCCACTTTTCTATGCTTGCATGGGTCAGATGATAACCTTATTGAAACATATTTTTAGTGGCTGGATAATCTTCCTGTCACCAACCCTCACCTGTTTCCTTTAGACTAACAAACAACAAACAGCCCAGACATACTTTCACAGAGGACTGAAAACAAACACTACCCTTTGTATAAACAGTGACTCTACATGCACACTCACAGCACACAAGTCAAGACATGGGGAATACATACTCATTCACACACACACACTGGGGTTTAACCAGTTTCCATTGACCAAATTTCACTCACAAAGCATTGGTAAACCAACAGCTCAGTGAGAATGAACTATCAACCATGTGACTCTGAATCAAACTTCTTAAATACATGGTCATGCTGCACCTATTAAGTAGTGACAAGTTGTATTCAATATTCCCACCAGTTCAAAAATAGCTAAACCAAAACAAACAAGATATCACTTGACTATCAATTGTAATAATATCAAGCAAATGGATTTAACTGAGGGGCTATTTAGAAGAAATTTTTTTAAAAAATCAGATTATCACCATGACCCGTTTAAAGACTGAAGCCAAATTAACAAATAGGATCTACTTAAAGAAAAAAAAATAATCTGTTTTATCAATTTGAATTTGTACAATATTTGTGTGAGTGTGTGTGTGTGAGTGTGTGTGTGTGTGTGTGTGTGCACACGTGTGTTAGTGTTACAGGTCTTTATGCCAAAAAAAAGCTACCTTAACCAATCAATAAACAGAAATCAATAAATTAAGTACCAGGCAAAGTATTGAAGTTGATACAATCAACTAAACCCTGGAAGGCAGTGGTCCCAGCAGAGCTACAGTCCAAAGACTGAAACCGGTAAAAGAAGAGATAAATAAAATAATAAATCAAGGAATATATAAAATAAGAACATTGATTAGAGTAAAATGTTGAATCATAAAAGAAATAGAAACGTTTTGAAATACATGTTAACTGGTTATCCGTAAGGTCCTAAATTGTAAAATGTTCACTCAAGACTAGCTGGTAGCTTTTATCTCTTAACTACAAAATTATTTGCTCATTTTTAGAATTTTACTCCTAGCTATAGTATTCTTCTAATGGAGCATAATGGACGGATACATATTTCAAAGTTAAAATAAGAATAGCACATGTAATTACATCTGTAGGATTTGAAATGCTATATGAACAGCAAGAAAAGAAAAAGAGAAAAACCAGGAAAGAAGTTAAACAAGAGAGAACTAAAGTAAAAGAGAAGAAATATAAGAGACTAAGAAAGCAAAGAGGATAAGTTGAAAGAAATAGAAAAGAGAATGATGCAATCATGTAATAACTCTAATATGAGTTTTGATATTTCCATTATAAACCTCAACCAGATATATAAACCTAAGCTGTTAAAACATGAATGGGATAAAATGAGATAAAATCTCTGTAAGAAATGTGGGAACAACAGCTTTATATAATGCATCCTGAGGAAGGGACAAGACCCATGGCCTTTAACAGATACAAGTAAAGCTACTCTAAGAGTATATTTACTGTATATTTTCTTTACTCTAGGAGTAAAAAAAAATGTACAAAACCTTTGAACCACAGAGGCAACCAGTAAAATTCTTGGAATTTGAAATAGTAATCTACTGTAAAAGAAAAAATATAGAGACTGTTTAAAAACATTACCCCAAAATTTACATGTAAAATAAAGCTATTATAAAGTATTTAAAAAAAAAGGTATAGAAACTTGAGAAAAAGAATAGTAGAAAATATGAGTTAATAGAGTGGAATTTTTTTTATTGTCTTATCAGAACGACATTTCATAAATACGCAGTCAATTGATTTTTCAAAAATTGTATCCCAATTTTCTTATAGATTATTCAACCAAGTTTTGAAGCAAGCTAAAATAAAGTTAAGTTTGCACAAAGATTTTGGTGAACTTTTCATAGATTTTTCATAGATTCTTTCACAAATTTAATTAAAATGCCATCTGAGACAAAAGACACAGCTCAAATTATTTGTTAACTCCTATAATTTAACATTTTAGAAAGCTGAATTCTTTATGTTATTTAGTCTTGTTTTGTAATCTTCAACTACATTCACAAACATCTTTTAAAAAACATAAAGCTGTAGGAAGTTGAAGATCAAAACATTTGATTAGAAAGGTCCTATTGTATATTGCTAAAGTAAAATATTGTGTTTCTAGATAATTGAATATATAAAAGAAAGACTGTAAACAATGCATATAAAATTGTTGATCTATTTAAAGAGTATTAAAATGAATATTAAATTTTGTACTGACAGTAATTCTAATAAGAAAATGTAAAAGTTTATTGTCTTGAATATAAATAAAAGCAATAGCTATTCTTTAACAATATAATTTCTTCTGAAAACGGCTTCAACAAACACAAAATATACAATTCCCCACTCCAACATTTAAATGTCATACTAAAGTCAAAACCTGCATGATTTTAAAACTAATTCAATGAGCTACTGCCTCTCTCTCTCTCTCCCACCACTACCACACTCATTAAAAGATGATGAATAAAACACCATAATTCAATCAATATTTATTACAAAATTTTATGAGTAACTTAGCTTTGAAGTAAACCAATAGCACTCTATTTAAAACTGTTGGTCTGGCATGGATGATATTGAAAATTCAACTTTTCTTTTGTTGTTGAACAAATGAGTAAACTCTCCTAGAAATTCTAATTACAGCATCTTTTTGGAATTCCATTTATTTATGTTAATAAGTATTCATTTGCTAGAAATAACAGCTGTAGCAATTATAATACTTTTAATACTTTATAGAATATGTGATTAGTCAGGGACTGCAAAGAATACACTAATTCATCACAAATCTCTTGAGATAAGCGAGTTCAATGTAAATAAAAGCTTTATGAGGTTTGTCTATTGCTATATTGAGTGCTTATTATGTGTAGCTAATAATCAATAACAAGTAATTTTATATCAAGTATCAAATACTTCCTAATTGTTTGATAAAAATTGAAATTTAGATGATGAAATGAAGACAAGCCATTAAGCAAACATATAAATGAAGTCAGCAAATACAATTTTATATTTATTTTTGCATCATTAGAAATATTTTTTTCTTTCTTTTCATTTGTTTCAACTTCAATGAGCTTCATTTACTTTTCTAGTGGAATCAGTAAGAATAATATTTAAGGAATCTAAAGATTTATAGAAATTAAATGTACTCATTCACAAGATTTTATTTACATAATAATTAATGATTTCTTATCATGACACAAAGCCAGGAATTTGATGGGAAAAGGAACAGTTGATTATATCAGTCCTAATTCTTGACTGGTACTTATTTTATCAACCATGGATAGATGAAAGGAAAAGTTCACCTTGGGATATAAACTCCTGAACGTAAATTTCTAACATTACATATCATAAAGTATTTAACTGCGGCTCCAACAATTTTGCCAATCCACTGCCCTAATTTACATAATAATTAATAAAAGAGAAGAGTGCAAAATACAAAATATATTTAAATTTTAAGAAATTGTTGCACTTAGAGACAGTACTGTTTTTATTAGCCATTTATTTACATAAAACGTTTCCATATCTAAACTGGTCTATCAATCTAACTGTTTTATGCTTATTTCTACAATGTCACTGTTTCTATAAACCTTTCTTAGCCATCTTCAATGCTTATACGTATTTCTTTCTGCAATAACTCCTGCTGAAATACATTACTGAAATACTCATTCCACAGAAAATACACTCTTTCACCATATCCTTGACAAAGAAACTCAGGTTGTTGTGCTCATGTTGTTCAATAATGCTTCACCCATATCTTTTTTATCTGTTTTATTCTTATTCATCTTTCTTCACAAATGATTTTCATAAAGCATATATGCAAGCTCTTTACAACTTAGTGAAAGTAATTCATCTAGGAGAGAGAATCTTCCAGGATAAAATTGATATGGATAGCACAGAGCAGCAATATCTCTATAAGTGATATCAAAATAAAACTTATTCTGTCCCTGTTTTCACAGCAAGATGCTTCCTGCAATAAAACTACAGTATTATGGGATTCATCCAAATACAAAATACTGCCAAGAGCATTAAGAGGGAAAATAGGCATTGTAAATAATGTGCATGTTGGTAACAAGTATAGGCAACCCTAACCATCACCAAATAGTTTCACTATCAATTATCATTTCATCAAATTGGTTATTGATCCGGTGATATTTAAGTAGATACAATGAGATATTGAGCAAAACAAGTAGTAGAAATATTGATGTTGGTGAAGTGTGTTAGGTGTAGGAAATACAATGGAAAGAGTCTTTCAGTTAAATAGATCACAGAGAAAGAGCATAACTTGAGTAGAAATCAATCCTTGCAATAAAATTTCAGCCTAGCGCTTAGGCAGAAGATTTTTAAAGCTACAGCTGATAAGATACCAGTCTATAACAGGTAAAATTCCCTGGAGATATATTGCTTATTATTGATGATAGGTGGAACAGAGACATGTCTTACCATTCTGTACCAAGTACAGAATGAAACAGTTTTAGTAGATTATTTTTTATATGAACCTGCAGAGCATTTAGTTTGATTACTTTATATTGGTTGTTTTGTTTTAACATGTATAAATTACATAGGAAGGATTCAAACTTTGAAGCGAAGTGCTATTTACACACACTTCACTGGTATCATGCCGTAGAAGTAAAGAAAGTTATTTGCATCAACACAGATACATAGACATCAACATTCAGACACATTGTTCTTTCATCTGAATTTAATCCATACAAATATATGCATTGTCAATTAGTTTAAAAAGTTCAACTATGTGGAGCTGTCAAGCATTTCTAATGAATACCAAGATGACATGAAAACAACATTGAAAAGGTCCTGGATTCATCAATCCCACTGTGTGCTGCTCTCTTGTATAATTATGATTTTCTCTAGCTCAGCTTGACCCATAACTTTTGAGTGAAACTAGGTAGATGGAAACTGAATAGAAGCTCATCACTTGGATTTACTTGTAATTGAAAAGGTAGTTATGTCATACACTGTATCACAATGATTCTGCCTGAGGATTATGTTAAGGATGTGTCTGTGGAATATTCAGCCACTTACAATTTAATTCAGGAGTAGGTAGTTCAGTTAGATCAAACAACTGAAACCTGATCATCAAACAGCAGAGATCCACTACTAATAAATAGACCTCTAAAGTTATAAAGGAAAAGGTTATTTTTATCTGAGCGCACATGAAACTTGCTACTGAAATCTCAGTAACATGTTTGAACCTAATGACACCAAATGAAAGACAAAAAGCTCAAAGAAACATAAAATAAATAGGTACATATAAATAGCTAGACACATTGCTCTGCTATAAATTCCATAGACTTCCTTTCATGTCTGCAAACAAAGCCATATTTTTCTTTTATTATTATTATATTTAGCCAGGCCTATTATCCTACTTCACTTTCTTTTTTCCTTGTTCCTAGCCTTTTTCTTTATCTATCCTCTAGCATGTGAGGTGTTATTTACATAACTGAATTAGTAAAGTTTATCAGCCATTTAAATGAAGAGTTTCTCAAACATTTTGAATTTAGAACTTTATGGAAACAACATTTTTTGAATTAGCTAACACCATTTCAAGGTCATTTTTTTTTTTCAACTGAATTCACTTCAGATTTTAATGCACTTAAGCTGTTCTTAGAAACTACCTTCTCAGCATTCTATCATAATGTTTCGTAGTCTCATTTTACAGTTCACTTTCGTATCTCAAGTTACAAATTTAGTGCAGGACTTTACAAAAATGTTTGTTTACAATTCCTCATCTCATAATGTTTAGCACATTTGTACAATTTTCTCAGAATCATGGCATTGAACTAATTCTTTCTACTGTAAAAGCACCAGTTCTTCACATGACTCTTAGATATTTTCTTGTGATGTCAAAAATATTCACATATACCTCCTGATGCTACATGACAAAAGAGATTGGAATATTTAAGAAAGTTATATGGTGCAACAATAAAACAATCAAATGTCTTTCAATAAAGTTTTGTTTTGTTCCTCTTGGAACTCGTAGAGAAAACACGAGTTTTATATAGAACAATTGATATTTATTTAATACAACATGAATATAGGTTTACTCACAGAGGCGTACTCAGGCTGTGTATGACAGTTTATCTCTATAGGGGACGGCAAACTTAAGGGCTGCCCCGGCTAGTAGACACTCTAGCTACGTCACTGGGTGGATTTCTCGTTATTGTTTTTGTATTTTTGTAGCTGTTTCTGTTGTGATTGCTGAGTAATTCTGAGTCATTTCTACATTAATAGACCTCTGCCATAGTCTTGGTATATGTACGAATGAAAGGTTTACTTTTTAGATGGCTCAAGACCTTGGAATAACCCATTCGTCTAACCCCTTCGATACAGAGACATAAAATAGTCAATTTATTTGATTTGAACTTATGATCAAAGTTCAAGTGTTTCTTACAGGAAATATTAAACCAAGATTTAGGACTTAATATTTCATCAACATTTATAAAGACGGCAGGAATACCGTTAATAAATATTTGGGTGTTACATTGATATAACCGAGAAACAGTGGGACTGAATCTGAAACCACGTGGCTGCGAAGCAACAATGCTTGCACTTATAATTTTAATATAATTTTATTTTAAGGTGACAACCTCCTGTAAAATAAAGTTTCCTTCAACTATCTGGTTCTTTGCTTACTTTATTATCAGCTAGACTTTGCTGATGTGAAAAAGAAACAACATATGTTGTACGAAGAAGCTTGGAAGTTTTCTTGCCAATTAAATACGGTGAATGTTGTCCCGCAAAATTACGATGAATGCTTGTCGATCATAGCAGTTTTCCCGCCAAATATAGATAACATTGACAGTGACAGAAGCAACAGCAGTAGAAGCCGCTGGAACAACGCTGAAAACAACAGCCATGAAAGGTAAGGAAGCTCTGCAACAAAATTTTCTCCTGGTTGTTTCGGCGAGGAAGACAAGTAAGAAGAATTCATATTGAAATTTCTAGCAAACAAAGCCTGGGATCTTGTTATGACTCCTACACAGCATGGCTGTGTAGGAGTCATGGCTAGCTTTGCAATCACGTGGTTTCGGGTTCAATCCCACCGCGCGGCATCTTGGGCAAGTGTTTTCTACTATAACCCTGGGCCCACCAATGTCTTATGAGTGAATATGGAGGACGGAAACTGGATGGAAGCCCGTCGTATATGTATGTTTTGTGTTTGTCTCCCCCGTTTGACAACCGCTGTTGGTTTGTTTATGGCTGAACATAGCGGTTTGGCAAAAGAGATCGCTAGAATAAGTACCAGACATAATAAAAAAAATAAGTACTGGGGTTGATTTGTTCCACTACACCCTTCAAGCCAGTGCCCCAGCACAGTAAAATATAATGTTGGAATAAGAATAAATTCCACATATTCCACATATTCTACATAATATTTTCATGTAAATCTGAGGCTTTGTATCCAGCCAAAGAGAGCACAAGTTGGGATAGGAAGAGCATATGTTAATTTCTGGCTATATGAGAAAATTTCAAGATAAATCAAGAATGTAAAAAATGATTTACAAACCATGAATTAGTTTAGGAAAATTATAATGTACAATTCGATGAATAATTCATGTTGTGTTCCTTCCTTATTCAGAGACCACTAATATGTTACCCAGTGATCAAGGTTGACTTGAGTTCTGCATATTATTAGATGACACACGGATGATGTCTCGCACTTGAGGACTTCAGTTAAAGACCATAGCAGCAGTAGACAATTTGGGCGTATATAGTACGAAAGCTTTCTGGCAAAGTTATTACCTCTTCCCATACAATGAGGACAAACTGAGCTGATAAATTTGAAAATTTGACAGAACTAATCTCTTGATTTCCAAGATATTAAATCTTTTGAATTTGTTTTGTAAGAATTTTGATTGATAAACCGTGTACTTAAGCCAATTTTGTTATATTTTGAAATAATCATAATTTACGAAGCCTATAAACACATTCACCAATGGTTGTTTGTCTATATTTCACTCCTCTCTCTTTCTTCAACCAGTTGCTGTTTCTTTATAAAGAATATTTTCCTCTATGCGCTTTTTTAATGGGTATACATTATCAAGTATGACTTTTCCCATACATAACACAATTTTGAATTTACTAAGATATACATTGGGATAAATATATAGCATACATATATTCAGTTTAGATATGTACTAAAGGCAAGATGAAAACAAATATATTTGATAGCATTGTCTCATAATCTTATGCTTAGATATACAAAGTGATAAATATAAATATATCTTTAAATAAATATCATGTTTTGCATAGTTGTGTCATATCAATAACATGTACATGTATAAAATTACTGAGAACAAATCGGTGTATGTTGAAACAATGGTATTATTTTATCAAATACAAGATGAAGGCAACGTATATTAAATTTTTAAAAAAGTGGGTGAGGGAGGGAAAACATTGGATTAAAACTAGAATTTAAATTATGTAGGTTGTACCGAAAATAATGCAAAAGTAGAGACAACTTTTTTTATGTTTGACCCCAAACTTGTATCTCATGACACAACCTCTTCAATACGACAAACATCCATTATGTCACAATATTTTCAAAAGCCTTACTTCGAAGTCTCTCTCTCTCTCTCTCTCTCTCACACACACAGACACACACGCACACACACACACACACACACACACACACACTGAAATCTAGCAATCTACTATGAATAAA